>JABUQX010023218.1:0-26341 GCA_015478945.1 Trachelipus rathkii | reverse complement strand
GCGGAAAATCCTTCGCTCGTGTTCATTACCTCGTCGATATTGTAATATTCTCGACACTCATCACCACCATATTTTCGGCGCCCGCCGACTTTTTTATCACGCTGCTTTTTTTTTGGCTTTGCTTCGGATGGTCCGCTCGAACCTCGTTCGAAAAACTCTTCATCCGATGGAGGGTAAACATTTATGAATGGCGCGTGAGGAGGAGTCTGGAGATCGACGTGGCTGATATCGCCCATAGCGGGTTTATTTTGACGACCCTTCTTCAGTTCCTTTCTTTTAATTAATGTTGGTGAAGGAGCATCCAGGCTTTCTTTATTAGTTCTAAAATCGAATTTGGTTGAACGAGAGGCCCAAATCGCTTCCGAAGCTCTTCCGATTTCGTATTCCCTTCTTTTGTCAAGGTATGAAGCGATGTGCTCCGAGGTTGGGAGATCAGTGGGGTATAAATTGTCAATCGCGGGTTTATTTTCACGCGGAATATTCCTCGATTCCTTTTTTTTAAATACCGTTGATGAAAAGGCATTCGAATCTTCGATGTCAGCACGATAATCGGACGGGGTTGAACGAGCTGGCCAAAGCCCTTCCAAAGCTGTTGGGATTGTGCTTTTATCTCCTCCTTCCAGGTAAGACGGGGTAAGATCGACGGTTACGCTTTGAATAGGAGGCGGTATCCAATTGCCCAGCTGAGGGTCCTTTCGACCAAAAATATTTATATTCTTCTTCTTCAATTCCTTCTTTTTATGTTTAGCTTTTACCTTTTTTACCTCAGAGCTAGATAAGTAATGCTCCATGGCTTTGGTTGGTGCAAAATTATTAACATCGGTGATAGTTCTTATACTACACGCTTCTGGTGTATTTTTAACGGGGGTTAATTCTTTCTTTTTTAATCCCTTCTTTTTATTTGATGTTTTTGAAAGGGAATTCGAGTCTTCATTATTACCTCGACGATCTAAATTCTTACACCCTTTATTAACACTAGAAAGATCCATTGTAGATTGATTGATAAACTCGATCGAGGCAACCTTTTTATAGAGAGTGGTGATGTATTGATATTATATGAATTCAAAATCAAATATTAAAAAAATAATAATCCTAATAATTAAAAGTTAATTTTCGTGAATTTGCAAAAAAAAAAATTCCACAAACGTACAAACACCCACACTCATATATGATGTTAATAAAAATATTCCCCTTGAGAGTACAGCAATTTAACGTGATAAAAGTTTCATAAGCCAATATTACTAATATATATATATATATATATATATATATATATATATATATATATATAAATATATATATATATATATATTATATATATATATATATATATATATATATATATATATATATATATATATTAATATACAAATAAATATATAATATATAATATATATATAAATACTATATATATATATTATATATATATATATATATATATATATATATATATATAATATATCCTTATATATATTCGTCTTTTAATAAAAAACACTACTCGTTTCAGTTTCAAAGTTTTACGAGAAAGTTTTTGTGTAAGATTATTTTCAATGTTTTTAACTTTAAAGTAGGAAAATATCCACCAGCTTCGCAATTTTTCATTATACTTATAATCTTCAATTTAACAAAATTCAGACTCAAATTAACACCCTCGCCCTTATCAATATCCTATTAAAAGTAAACAGCCCGTTTTTCTGTAATGGGTTTCACTACAATTTTGTCATCATCACCTTTTTTCAGCTCGGTTTTTCAGCCGAGCGAGGCGAGCCCTCTGCGCGTGCGTAGTACGTGCTCAGGGATAAGTCTTGCTCCGGCTTGTTTTTTTTTTAAAAAGCGGATTGAAAAGGAAAATTAAAAAAACTTCATTGAATGTTTTTTATTATAAAAATAAAAATGTAAATTTTGAATTTAAAAATAATGATTTTTAATTAATAATTACATAAAATATTCGAGCAATACGCTTCGTATTCTGAGTTTCAAACTATATTTAGATAATTTATTTGATGATAATTGACATTAATAAAAAAGGCGAACGTCCCTCCTTCCGACGAGAAATTATTTATTGTGAGTCTGCTTAAATTGTTTTTTTAATTTTTTTCTAGTGCTTTTTATTCTATTGGTAACGACCCAAATAGTCAATCCTAGTTCTTTTGAGTAAAAGTTTCTAGTGATTGGGGTTATGAGTTTCCTAACACACCCCTATCAAATATTCAAAGTTTGATTGTTTTCGGCGAAGAAAATACCGCTGCATCACCTAAATTCTTTTTTTTACACCCTAAATCGACAGCGGATAACTAGAAGAAGCATGTACCAAATCTGCAAGATTTAGCGTTAAACGTTATTTTGGAAACATCATCCTTCCAAGACGCACGCAACAATGTTTCGGATTCGAAAGAATTCGCGCTCATCTGTGATTTGATTATGAATTAATTTATCGAAAAAAAATGGGGTGAAGGAAATAAATTTCAACCTGCTCTCTTCGCTATTTGATTCAGACGACGAGGATAAAACTTCGACGATTTTCCTAGATTTTCTAGAAAACGTGACGGAAAATCCTAACAAGGCGACTGAATCGATATCCCTGACATTGACCAAATATATGGTCGCGTCAAACGGTTTCATCGATGGTGTTCATGCGGTCGCTAAAACCGTCGAGGTTATTAGAACAATGATCACCAAATACAAACGCTTAAGATCTTTAACATTTTCTTTAGACCAATATAAAACCTTCATAAAATTAACGAATTTAATGAAAGAACAACGTCAGAATCCTTTATTAAGTATTGAGAAACTAGAAATTTGTAATAAGGGTACTAAACCTCTATCCTACAACAAATTTCTCAAAATGATAAAAAATATTTCTACATTATTTCCTAATCTAATCTCGCTAAAATTAATATGTAGATGTCGCCCAAGGACGAGAGAAGAGAACGCAATAGAAGGGTGTGATAAACGAGAACCACGGCGAACGATTTGGTTAGCAAAGAAAGATTCGAACATCTATATGGTAAACACGTATTTGAAGAACTTGATTTCTCGAGCAAATTGCGAGAGCTTCATATCCCCTCATTAAACGAATTATCTTCATTAATTGTGGATAATAACAACATCGAGGAAATTATAGAAATCTCTTCGTTGTTCAACTTGCAAAAAAATTTGAGTTCGCTTAAATCATAAACACCGATTTACTTTTATTAACAACCATCGCGTGAGAGTATTGGCTGAAAAAACAGGGGTGAAGACCTTAGAATTGATATTCAGTTTCTCGTCGGAAGAAGATATATTTCCCAATTACTCCTATATCATGTATTCGTATTTACTTAGAGAATGCGAAAATTGTTCTAACCAAAAATTAGATAAATTAATCGTGGTTGTTGAAGTCGAAAACAAAAAACTAATCGAATGTGAAATTAGTGAAGCTCCACACACAGTCGAAATTTACGGGATTAAAGAAGAAGAAGAAGAGGCTCCGCCAGGCGCAAATTCCAAAAAAATATTTGGCGCTTTACTAAGAATGTTGGAAATTAAATTTTGGAAACTTCTAACCAAAGATCGTGAAAGAAACGATATAAAAATACCGTTCTGTCTCTCTTGCATTGGAATATATGCAGTTATAAGTCTTTTTATGCGAATACCCGTCGAACAAAATAAACAACCTTGCTATTTACATAGAGTTATATCGTGGCGAAAGGATCTAGAAAAAAGAATGATGGATTCTTGGGATTCAAAAATATTTAGAAGCAGATTACAAAGGAGTATAAGAAAGATCGATGGTTCCTTGGAATTGAATTTACAAAGCGTTTGTCAATTTAATACTATCCTTCAAAGAAACGGGAATTTAGATAAACTCCCCCCATTACAATTTCTAAATGTGTACATTTTGAAATTGTCATATGACGATATAAAGAGATATTATTCACCGGAATTTAATTGCGGCTATTTGAGCAATAAAATTGCCGAAGTTTTTCCAAATTTGACCAATTTAGAAATAAGAATAAAGAATTATGCGCGCAAGTACTTCCGAGATGAATACGAAAGGACATCTGATGATGAAAACAAAGCAGTTTTTTAAAATTTGGTAGAATTAAACATTGATTTTTCTGGTGTTTTATATGATATTTGCAGCGTGTCTCCAAATCTAGAAAAGGTCGTAGTATTCTTCGATGAGGAATACATCAGTCCTTGCAGATTATAATCTTTTGAATATTACTCGGCCTTTGAAGAGAGGGATAGAATTTAATTTTGATCGTTACTTAATAAATAAAGAAAATATTTTAAGGTATTTTAACGATTGCCGTATTCCCGACCACATAAGAAATATCGATGAACTTTTCCAAGAAATTATGATAACTATGACCGATGTTTGCGGGAATCCCATCATCCGATGGAATTTAAAGCAATACGATGTTAATAGTTCCGCATATAATCTGGAATCAATCGATAGTCATAAATACAAAGCCGAAAAAAAAAGAATTTAAAATATTTTCTTTATTTATTAAGTAACGATCAAAATTAAATTCTATCCCTCTCTTCAAAGGCCGAGTAATATTCAAAAGATTATAAATTCTGCAAGGGTTGATGTATTCAAATTCGAAGAATACTACGACCTTTTCTAGATTTGGAGACACGCTGCAAATATCATATAAAACACCAGAAAAATCAATGTTTAATTCTACCAAATTTTAAAAAACTGCTTTGTTTTCATCATCAGATGTCCTTTCGTATTCATCTCGGAAGTACTTGCGCGCATAATTCTTTATTCTTATTTCTAAATTGGTCAAATTTGGAAAAACTTCGGCAATTTTATTGCTCAAATAGCCGCAATTAAATTCCGGTGAATAATATCTCTTTATATCGTCATATAACAATTTCAAAATGTACGCATTTAGAAATTGTAACGGGGGAAGTGTACCTAAATTCTCGTTTCTTTGAAGGATACTATTAAATTGACAAACGCTTTGTAAATTCAATTCCAAGGAACCGTCGATCTTTCTTATACTCCTTTGTAATCTGCTTCTAAATATTTTTGTATCCCAAGAATCCATCATTTTTTTTTCTAGATCCTTTCGCCACGATATAACTCTATGTAAATGGCACGGTTGCTTATTTTGTTCGACGGGTATTCGCATAAAAAGACTTATAACTGCATATATTCCAATGCAAGAGAGACAGAACGGTATTTTTATATCGTTTCTTTCACGATCTTTGGTTAGAAGTTTCCAAAATTTAATTTCCTACATTCTTAGTAAAGCGCCAAATATTTTTTTGGAATTTGCACCTGGCGGAGCCTCTTCTTCTTCTTCTTTAATCCCGTAAATTTCGACTTTGTGTGGAGCTTCACTAATTTCACATTCGATAATTTTTTTGTTTTCGACTTCAACAACCACGATTAATTTATCTAATTTTTGGTTAGAACAATTTTCGCATTCTCTAAGTAAATACGAATACATGATATAGGAGTAATTGGGAAATATATCTTCTTCCGACGAGAAACTGAAAATCAATTCTAAGGTCTTCACCCCTGTTTTTTCAGCCAATACTCTCACGCGATGGTTGTTAATAAAAGTAAATCGGTGTTTATGATTTAAGCGAACTCAATTTTTTTTGCAAGTTGAACAACGAAGAGATTTCTATAATTTCCTCGATGTTGTTATTATCCACAATTGATGAAGATAATTCGTTTAATGAGGGGATATGAAGCTCTCGCAATTTGCTCGAGAAATCAAGTTCTTCAAATACGTGTTTACCATATAGATGTTCGAATCTTTCTTTGCTAACCAAATCGTTCGCCGTGGTTCTCGTTTATCACACCCTTCTATTGCGTTTTCTTCTCTCGTCCTTGGGCGACATCTACATATTAATTTTAGCGAGATTAGATTAGGAAATAATGTAGAAATATTTTTTATCATTTTGAGAAATTTGTTGTAGGATAGAGGTTTAGTACCCTTATTACAAATTTCTAGTTTCTCAATACTTAATAAAGGATTCTGACGTTGTTCTTTCATTAAATTCGTTAATTTTATGAAGGTTTTATATCGGTCTAAAGAAAATGTTAAAGATCTTAAGCGTTTGTATTTGGTGATCATTGTTCTAATAACCTCGAAGGTTTTAGCGACCGCATGAACACCATCGATGAAACCGTTTGACGCGACCATATATTTGGTCAATGTCAGGGATATCGATTCAGTCGCCTTGTTAGGATTTTCCTTCACGTTTTCTAGAAAATCTAGGAAAATCGTCGAAGTTTTATCCTCGTCGTCTGAATCAAATAGCGAAGAGAGCAGGTTGAAATTTATTTCCTTCACCCCATTTTTTTTTCGATAAATTAATTCATAATCAAATCACAGATGAGCGCGAATTCTTTCGAATCCGAAACATTGTTGCGTGCGTCTTGGAAGGATGATGTTTCCAAAATAACGTTTAACGCTAAATCTTGCAGATTTGGTACATGCTTCTTCTAGTTATCCGCTGTCGATTTAGGGTGTAAAAAAAAGAATTTAGGTGATGCAGCGGTATTTTCTTCACCGAAAACAATCAAACTTTGAATATTTGATAGGGGTGTGTTAGGAAACTCATAACCCCAATCACTAGAAACTTTTACTCAAAAGAACTAGGATTGACTATTTGGGTCGTTACCAATAGAATAAAAAGCACTAGAAAAAAATTAAAAAAACAATTTAAGCAGACTCACAATAAATAATTTCTCGTCGGAAGGAGGGACGTTCGCCTTTTTTATTAATGTCAATTATCATCAAATAAATTATCTAAATATAGTTTGAAACTCAGAATACGAAGCGTATTGTTCGAATATTTTATGTAATTATTAATTAACAATCATTATTTTTAAATTCAAAATTTACATTTTTATTTTTATAATAAAAAACATTCAATGAAGTTTTTTTAATTTTCCTTTTCAATCCGCTTTTAAAAAAAAAAACAAGCCGGAGCAAGACTTATCCCTGAGCACGTACTACGCACGCGCAGAGGGCTCGCCTCGCTCGGCTGAAAAACCGAGCTGAAAAAAGGTGATGATGACAAAATTGTAGTGAAACAAATTACAGAAAAACGGGCTGTTTACTTTTAATAGGATATTGATAAGGGCGAGGGTGTTAATTTGAGTCTGAATTTTGTTAAATTGAAGATTATAAGTATAATGAAAAATTGCGAAGCTGGTGGATATTTTTCTACTTTAAAGTTAAAAACATTGAAAATAATCATACACAAAAACTTTCTCGTAAAACTTTGAAACTGAAACGAGTAGTGTTTTTTATTAAAAGACGAATATATATATATATATATATATATATATATATATATATATATATATATATATATATATATATATATATTTAAATATATATAATATATTATTTTATAAAATATATATATATATATATATATATATATATATATATATATATATAATAAAAAAATATTTATATATATATATATATTATTATAATAAAATTTTTATATATATATATATATATATATATATATATATATATTATATATATATATATATATATATATTATATATATATATATATATATATATATTAGTAATATTGGCTTATGAAACTTTTATCACGTTAAATTGCTGTACTCTCAAGGGGAATATTTTTATTAACATCATATATGAGTGTGGGTGTTTGTACGTTTGTGGAATTTTTTTTTTTGCAAATTCACGAAAATTAACTTTTAATTATTAGGATTATTATTTTTTTAATATTTGATTTTGAATTCATATAATATCAATACATCACCACTCTCTATAAAAAGGTTGCCTCGATCGAGTTTATCAATCAATCTACAATGGATCTTTCTAGTGTTAATAAATGGTGTAAGAATTTAGATCGTCGAGGTAATAATGAAGACTCGAATTCCGTTTCAAAAACATCAAATAAAAAGAAGGGATTATAAAGAAGAAAGTATTAACCCCCATTAAAAATACACCAGAAGCGTGTAGTATAAGTACTATCACCGATGTTAATAATTTTGCACCAACCAAAGCCATGGAGCATTACTTATCTAGCTTTGAGGTAAAAAAGGTAAAAGCTAATAAAAAGAAGGAATTGAAGAAGAAGAATATAAATATTTTTGGTCGAAAGGACCCTCAGCTGGGCAATTGGATACCGCCTCCTATTCAAAGCGTAACCGTCGGTCTTACCCCGTCCTACCTGGAAGGAGGAGATAAAAGCACAATCCCAACAGCTTTGGAAGGGCTTTGGCCAGCTCGTTCAACCCCGTCCGATTATCGTGCTGACATCGAAGATTCGAATGCCTTTTCATCAACGGTATTTAAAAAAAAGGAATCGAGGAATATTCCGCGTGAAAATAAACCCGCGATTGACAATTTATACCCCACTGATCTCCCAACCACGGAGCACATCGCTTCATACCTTGACAAAAGAAGGGAATACGAAATCGGAAGAGCTTCGGAAGCGATTTGGGCCTCTCGTTCAACCCCATTTGATTTTAGAACTAATAAAGAAAGAATGGATGCTCCTTCACCAACATTAATTAAAAGAAAGGAACTGAAGAAGGGTCGTCAAAATAGACCCGCGGTGGGCGATATTAGCCACGTCGATCTCCAGACTCCTCATCACGCGCCATTCATAAATGTTCACCCTCCATCAGATGAAGAGTTTTTCGAACGAGGTTCGAGCGGACAATCCGAAGCAAAGCCAAAAAAAAAGCAGCGTGATAAAAAACTCGGCGGGCGCCGAAAATATGGTGGTGATGAGTGTCGAGAATATTACAATATCGACGAGGTAATGAAAACGAGCGAAGGATTTTCCGCCTCTCCCACGAACTTTCCTAATCGAAAACCTAAACCTCGGTCCGATATGTGTAGAAACAAAGAAAAAATGCTGGGAGAAGAAATTTACGATTACCGAGCAGCGTGTCCTAACGTGTCTTCAATCATGAGAGAACACGACGAAATTCGCGGCCACCCTCAAGAAGAGAAGATGATCGCAGATATGATCTTGGAAAAAGCTAGAATAAGTTAAACTACAAATTTTGTTTTCATATAAACATTTTTATTTTATGTTGAGTAAAAAACTATATCCTATCGTTATTTATTTTTACCAAAAATCCTGACACTTTTTATTACGTAGAATTTGTTTCATTTTTTATAAACATTTTTCACGTGGGTTTCGCCTATCTTTAAAACTTATTTTACGTGTGTTTTGCATTAACAAAAAGAATCTTTAACTCACGTAGATATAGGCTAAATGCTCCATATGAAAACCTTACGCGAGATTTTTTTTTAGGAAATTTTGATACTTTTATGACGTTGACGTTACAATTGGTTTGGTTTATCGTAAACATAATTCCCAACGTGTGGTTCTTGTATTTACAAAAAGAATCTTTAACTCTCGTAAATATAAGCTAAATGTTTCATAAGATAAACCTTACGCGAGATAACTTTTACGATACAGCGATACCTTTTCTACGTTAAATTTAATTTATTGGTTATAAACATAATCCCTACGTAGGTTTCGTGTGGAAACTGACGTGATATTTTCGTATTTACAAAAAGGATCTTTAACCTTACGCGAGATATCTTTTATGAAATTTTGATACCTTTTTGACGTTGAAATTGGTTTATTGGTTATAAACATAATTCCCACGTAGGTTTCGTGCGGAAACTATATAACATTATGCACGTGATATTTTTGTTACGTACTTACCTTTGAAATTTACTCTACGTGAGATTTTTGTATTTACAAAAGGAATCTAACATACGTAGATATGCACTTAATTCTCTACAGTAAAACCTTACGCGAGATATTTTTTTATATTTTGATACTTTTTTGACGTTAGAATTGGTTTATTAATTATAAACATAATTCCCACGTAGCGTAGGTTTCGTTCGGAATCTATATAACATTATGCACGTGATATTTCGGTTACGTACCTTTGAAATTTACTCTACGTGAGATTTTTATATTTACAAAAAGAATCTAACACACGTAGATATACACTTAATTCTCCACAGGAAAACCTTGCGCGAAATATTTTTATGAAATATTGATACTTTTTTGACGTTAGAATTAGTTTATTAATTATAAACATAATTCCCACGTAGGTTTCGTGCGAAAGCTACGGACAAATATTTACGTGAGGTTTCGGTTACATAACTTTCAAACGTACTTTACGTGAGGTTCTTGTATTTACAAAAAGAATCTTTAACTCACGTAAATATACGCTAAATGTTTCATAGGATAAACCTTACGCGAGATAACTTTTACGATAAAGCGATATCTTTTTTCTACGTTAAAATCGGTTTATTGGTTATAAACATAATTCTCACGTAGGTTTCGCGTGGAAATTATACACCGATATTCACGCGAGGTTTCGGTTGCGTAACTTTGAAACCTAATTTACGTGAGATTTTCGTATTTACAAAAAGAATCCTTAACCTTACGGGAGATATCTTTTATGAAATTTTGATACTTTATTGACGTTGAAATTGGTTTATTGGTTATAAACATAATTCCCACGTGGGTTTCGTGCGGAAACTAAATAAAACAATATGCACGTGAGATTTTGGTTACGTACCTTTGAAATTTACTCTACGTGTGATTTTTGTATTTACAATAAGAATCTACCATACGTAGATATACGCTTAATTCTCCAAAGGAAAACCTTACGCGAGATATTTTTTACGAAATGTTGATACTTTTTTGACGTTAGAATTGGTTTATTGATTATAAACATAAATCCCACGTAGGTTTCGTGCGAAAGCTACATACAAATATTTACGTGAGGTTTCGGTTACAAAACTTTCAAACGTACTTTACGTGAGGTTCTTGTATTTACAAAAAGAATCTTTTACTGGTTATAAACATAATTACGCTAAATGTTTCATAGGATAAACCTTACGCGAGGTATCTTTCATGATCTTGCGAAACTTTTTTCTACGTTAAAATCGGTTTATTGGTTATAAACATAATTCTCACGTAGGTTTCGCGTGGAAATTATACACCGATATTCACGCGAGGTTTCGGTTGCGTAACTTTGAAACCTAATTTACGTGAGATTTTCGTATTTACAAAAAGAATCTTTAACCTTACGGGAGATATCTTTTATGAAATTTTGATACTTTATTGACGTTGAAATTGGTTTATTGGTTATAAACATAATTCCCACGTGGGTTTCGTGCGGAAACTATATAAAACAATATGCACGTGAGATTTTGGTTACGTACCTTTGAAATTTACTCTACGTGAGATTTTTGTATTTACAAAAAGAATCTACCATACGTAGGATATACGCTTAATTCTCAAAGGCAAAACCTTACGCGAGGTTATTTTTAGGAAATTTGATACTTTTTTGACGTTTAGAATTTGTTTATTGATTATAAAACATAAAATCCCACGTAGGTTTCGTGCGAAAGCTACATACAAATATTTACGTGAGGTTTTTTTTTTTTTGTTTGTTTTGTTTTTTAACAAACTTTTCATAACAATAAAATGTACTTTACGTGAGGTTCTTGTATTTACAAAAAGAATCTTTAACTCACGTAAATATACGCTAAATGTTTCATAGGATAAACCTTACGCGAGATATCTTTCATGATCTTGCGAAACTTTTTTCTACGTTAAAATCGGTTTATTGGTTATAAACATAATTCTCACGTAGGTTTCGCGTGGAAATTATACACCGATATTCACGCGAGGTTTCGGTTGCGTAACTTTGAAACCTAATTTACGTGAGATTTTCGTATTTACAAAAAGAATCCTTAACCTTACGGGAGATATCTTTTATGAAATTTTGATACTTTATTGACGTTGAAATTGGTTTATTGGTGATAAACATAATCCCACGTGGGTTTCGTGCGGAAACTATATAAAACAATATGCCTGTGAGATTTTGGTTACGTACCTTTGAAATTTACTCTACGTGAGATTTTTGTATTTACAAAAAGAATCTACCATACGTAGATATACGCTTAATTCTCCAAAGGAAAACCTTACGCGAGATATTTTTTACGAAATGTTGATAAACCTTACGCGAGATATCTTTCATGATCTTGCGAAACTTTTTTCTACGTTAAAATCGGTTTATTGGTTATAAACATAATTCTCACGTAGGTTTCGCTTGGAAATTATACACCGATATTCACGCGAGGTTTCGGTTGCGTAACTTTGAAACCTAATTTACGTGAGATTTTCGTATTTACAAAAAGAATCCTTAACCTTACGGGAGATATCTTTTATGAAATTTTGATACTTTATTGACGTTGAAATTGGTTTATTGGTGATAAACATAATCCCACGTGGGTTTCGTGCGGAAACTATATAAAACAATATGCCTGTGAGATTTTGGTTACGTACCTTTGAAATTTACTCTACGTGAGATTTTTGTATTTACAAAAGGAATCTAACATACGTAGATATGTACGCTTAATTCTCCAAAGGAAAACCTTGCGCGAGATATTTTTTACGAAATGTTGATACTTTTTTGACGTTAGAATTGGTTTATTGATTATAAACATAAATTCCCACGTAGGTTTCGTGCGAAAGCTACATACAAATATTTACGTGAGGTTTCGGTTACAAAACTTTCAAACGTACTTTACGTGAGGTTCTTGTATTTACAAAAAGAATCTTTAACTCACGTAAATATACGCTAAATGTTTCATAGGATAAACCTTACGCGAGATATCTTTCATGATCTTGCGAAACTTTTTTCTACGTTAAAAACGGTTTATTGGTTATAAACATAATTCTCACGTAGGTTTCGTGTGGAAATTATACACCTATATTCACGCGAGGTTTCGGTTGCGTAACTTTGAAACCTAATTTACGTGAGATTTTCGTATTTACAAAAAGAATCCTTAACCTTACGGGAGATATCTTTTATGAAATTTTGATACTTTATTGACGTTGAAATTGGTTTATTGGTTATAAACATAATCCCACTTGGGTTTCGTGCGGAAACTATATAAAACAATATGCACGTGAGATTTTGGTTACGTACCTTTGAAATTTACTCTACGTGAGATTTTTGTATTTACAAAAAGAATCTACCATACGTAGATATACGCTTAATTCTCCAAAGGAAAACCTTACGCGAGATATTTTTTACGAAATGTTGATACTTTTTTGACGTTAGAATTGGTTTATTGATTATAAACATAAATCCCAAGTAGGTTTCGTGCGAAAGCTACATACAAATATTTACGTGAGGTTTCGGTTACAAAACTTTCAAACGTACTTTACGTGAGGTTCTTGTATTTACAAAAAGAATCTTAAACTCACGTAAATATACGCTAAATGTTTCATAGGATAAACCTTACGCGAGATATCTTTCATGAAATTTTGATACTTTATTGACGTTGAAATTGGTTTATTGGTTATAAACATAATTCCCACGTGGGTTTCGTGCGGAAACTAAATAAAACAATATGCACGTGAGATTTTGGTTACGTACCTTTGAAATTTACTCTACGTGTGATTTTTGTATTTACAATAAGAATCTACCATACGTAGATATACGCTTAATTCTCCAAAGGAAAGCCTTACGCGAGATATTTTTTACGAAATGTTGATACTTTTTTGACGTTAGAATTGGTTTATTGATTATAAACATAATTCCCACGTAGGTTTCGTGCGAAAGCTACATACAAATATTTACGTGAGGTTTCGGTTACAAAACTTTCAAACGTACTTTACGTGAGGTTCTTGTATTTACAAAAAGAATCTTTAACTCACGTAAATATACGCTAAATGTTTCATAGGATAAACCTTACGCGAGATATCTTTCATGATCTTGCGAAACTTTTTTCTACGTTAAAAACGGTTTATTGGTTATAAACATAATTCTCACGTAGGTTTCGTGTGGAAATTATACACCTATATTCACGCGAGGTTTCGGTTGCGTAACTTTGAAACCTAATTTACGTGAGATTTTCGTATTTACAAAAAGAATCCTTAACCTTACGGGAGATATCTTTTATGAAATTTTGATACTTTATTGACGTTGAAATTGGTTTATTGGTTATAAACATAATCCCACTTGGGTTTCGTGCGGAAACTATATAACAATATGCACGTGAGATTTTGGTTACGTACCTTTGAAATTTACTCTACGTGAGATTTTTGTATTTACAAAAAGAATCTACCATACGTAGATATACGCTTAATTCTCCAAAGGAAAACCTTACGCGAGATATTTTTTACGAAATGTTGATACTTTTTTGACGTTAGAATTGGTTTATTGATTATAAACATAAATCCCACGTAGGTTTCGTGCGAAAGCTACATACAAATATTTACGTGAGGTTTCGGTTACAAAACTTTCAAACGTACTTTACGTGAGGTTCTTGTATTTACAAAAAGAATCTTAAACTCACGTAAATATACGCTAAATGTTTCATAGGATAAACCTTACGCGAGATATCTTTCATGAAATTTTGATACTTTATTGACGTTGAAATTGGTTTATTGGTTATAAACATAATTCCCACGTGGGTTTCGTGCGGAAACTATATAAAACAATATGCACGTGAGATTTTGGTTACGTACCTTTGAAATTTACTCTACGTGTGATTTTTGTATTTACAATAAGAATCTACCATACGTAGATATACGCTTAATTCTCCAAAGGAAAACCTTACGCGAGATATTTTTTACGAAATGTTGATACTTTTTTGACGTTAGAATTGGTTTATTGATTATAAACATAAACCCCACGTGGGTTTCGTGCGAAAGCTACATACAAATATTTACGTGAGGTTTCGGTTACAAAACTTTCAAACGTACTTTACGTGAGGTTCTTGTATTTACAAAAAGAATCTTTAACTCACGTAAATATACGCTAAATGTTTCATAGGATAAACCTTAACACGTTGACTGCCGCGTCACCATATATTGGTGACAGTGATTATTCGAAACTTTTTTCTACGTTAAAATCGGTTTATTGGTTATAAACATAATTCTCACGTAGGTTTCGCGTGGAAATTATACACCGATATTCACGCGAGGTTTCGGTTGCGTAACTTTGAAACCTAATTTACGTGAGATTTTCGTATATACAAAAAGAATCTTTAACCTTACGGGAGATATCTTTTATGAAATTTTGATACTTTATTGACGTTGAAATTGGTTTATTGGTTATAAACATAATTCCCACGTGGGTTTCGTGCGGAAACTATATAAAACAATATGCACGTGAGATTTTGGTTACGTACCTTTGAAATTTACTCTACGTGAGATTTTTGTATTTACAAAAAGAATCTACCATACGTAGATATACGCTTAATTCTCCAAAGGAAAACCTTACGCGAGATATTTTTTAGGAAATGTTGATACTTTTTTGACGTTAGAATTGGTTTATTGATTATAAACATAAATCCCACGTAGGTTTCGTGCGAAAGCTACATACAAATATTTACGTGAGGTTTCGGTTACAAAACTTTCAAACGTACTTTACGTGAGGTTCTTGTATTTACAAAAAGAATCTTTAACTCACGTAAATATACGCTAAATGTTTCATAGGATAAACCTTACGCGAGATATCTTTCATGATCTTGCGAAACTTTTTTCTACGTTAAAATCGGTTTATTGGTTATAAACATAATTCTCACGTAGGTTTCGCGTGGAAATTATACACCGATATTCACGCGAGGTCGGTGCGTAACATTTGAAAACCTATAATTTAGTGAAGATATTTCGTATTTACAAAAAAAGAATCCTATAACCTTAACGGGAGATATCATTTTATGAAATTATTTGATACTTCTATTTGACGTTGAAATTGTGTTATATTTGGTATATAAACATAATCCCACGTGGGTTTCGTGCGGAAAACTATATAATAATATCAAATTTCACGTGAGATTTTGGTTACGTACCTTTGAAATTTACTCTACGTGAGATTTTTGTATTTACAAAAAGAATCTACCATACGTAGATATACGCTTAATTCTCCAAAGGAAAACCTTACGCGAGATATTTTTTACGAAATGTTGATAAACCTTACGCGAGATATCTTTCATGATCTTGCGAAACTTTTTTCTACGTTAAAATCGGTTTATTGGTTATAAACATAATTCTCACGTAGGTTTCGCTTGGAAATTATACACCGATATTCACGCGAGGTTTCGGTTGCGTAACTTTGAAACCTAATTTACGTGAGATTTTCGTATTTACAAAAAGAATCCTTAACCTTACGGGAGATATCTTTTATGAAATTTTGATACTTTATTGACGTTGAAATTGGTTTATTGGTGATAAACATAATCCCACGTGGGTTTCGTGCGGAAACTATATAAAACAATATGCCTGTGAGATTTTGGTTACGTACCTTTGAAATTTACTCTACGTGAGATTTTTGTATTTACAAAAAGAATCTACCATACGTAGATATACGCTTAATTCTCCAAAGGAAAACCTTGCGCGAGATATTTTTTACGAAATGTTGATACTTTTTTGACGTTAGAATTGGTTTATTGATTATAAACATAATTCCCACGTAGGTTTCGTGCAAAAGCTACATACAAATATTTACGTGAGGTTTCGGTTACATAACTTTCAAACGTACTTTACGTGAGGTTCTTGTATTTACAAAAAGAATCTTTAACTCACGTAAATATACGCTAAATGTTTCATAGGATAAACCTTACGCGAGATATCTTTCATGATCTTGCGAAACTTTTTTCTACGTTAAAAACGGTTTATTGGTTATAAACATAATTCTCACGTAGGTTTCGTGTGGAAATTATACACCTATATTCACGCGAGGTTTCGGTTGCGTAACTTTGAAACCTAATTTACGTGAGATTTTCGTATTTACAAAAAGAATCCTTAACCTTACGCGAGATTTATTTTATGAAATTTTGATACTTTATTGACGTTGAAATTGGTTTATTGGTTATAAACATAATTCCCACGTGGGTTTCTTGCGGAAACTATATAAAACAATAAGCACGTGAGATTTTGGTTACGTACCTTTGAAATTTACTCAACGTGAGATTTGTGTATTTACAAAAAGAATCTACCATACGTAGATATACGCTTAATTCTCCAAAGGAAAACCTTACGCGAGATATTTTTTACGAAATGTTGATACTTTTTTGACGTTAGAATTGGTTTATTGATTATAAACATAAATCCCAAGTAGGTTTCGTGCGAAAGCTACATACAAATATTTACGTGAGGTTTCGGTTACAAAACTTTCAAACGTACTTTACGTGAGGTTCTTGTATTTACAAAAAGAATCTATTAAACTCACGTAAATATACGCTAAATGTTTCAGTAGAGATAAACCTAATTACGCGAAGATATCTTTCATGAAGATTAGTACATTTATTGACGTTGAATTGGTTTATTGGTGTATAAACAAATTCCCAGTGGGTTTCGGCGGGAAACTAAATAAAACAATATGCACGTGAGATTTTGGTGGTTACGTACCTTTGAAATTTACTCTACGTGTGATTTTTGTATTTACAATAAGAATCTACCATACGTAGATATACGCTTAATTCTCCAAAGGAAAGCCTTACGCGAGATATTTTTTACGAAATGTTGATACTTTTTTGACGTTAGAATTGGTTTATTGATTATAAACATAATTCCCTAGGTTTCGTGCGAAGACCATATACAAATATTTACGCGAGGTTTTAGTTACATAATTTTCAAACTTACTTTAGGGGGGGTTTTTTTTTTTAAAAAAAAAATTTTAACTCACATAAAAAAAAGCTAAAAATTTTTCATAGGATAAACCTTACGCGAGATATCTTTCATGATCTTGCGAAACTTTTTTCTACGTTAAAAACGGTTTATTGGTTATAAACATAATTCTCACGTAGGTTTCGTGTGGAAATTATACACCTATATTCACGCGAGGTTTCGGTTGCGTAACTTTGAAACCTAATTTACGTGAGATTTTCGTATTTACAAAAAGAATCATCCTTAACCTTACGGGAGATATCTTTTATGAAATTTTGATACTTTATTGACGTTGAAATTGGTTTATTGGTTATAAACATAATCCCACTTGGGTTTCGTGCGGAAACTATATAAAACAATATGCACGTGAGATTTTGGTTACGTACCTTTGAAATTTACTCTACGTGAGATTTTTGTATTTACAAAAAGAATCTACCATACGTAGATATACGCTTAATTCTCCAAAGGAAAACCTTACGCGAGATATTTTTTACGAAATGTTGATACTTTTTTGACGTTAGAATTGGTTTATTGATTATAAACATAATTCCCACGTAGGTTTCGTGCGAAAGCTACATACAAATATTTTACGTGAGGTTTCGGTTACATAACTTTCAAACCTACTTTACGTGAGGTTCTTGTATTTACAAAAAGAATCTTAAACTCACGTAAATATACGCTAAATGTTTCATAGGATAAACCTTACGCGAGATATCTTTCATGAAATTTTGATACTTTATTGACGTTGAAATTGGTTTATTGGGTTATAAACATAATTCCCACGTGGGTTTCGTGCGGAAACTATATAAAACAATATGCACGTGAGATTTTGGTTACGTACCTTTGAAATTTACTCTACGTGTGATTTTTGTATTTACAATAAGAATCTACCATACGTAGATATACGCTTAATTCTCCAAAGGAAAACCTTACGCGAGATATTTTTACGAAATGTTGATACTTTTTTGACGTTAGAATTGGTTTATTGATTATAAACATAAATCCCACGTAGGTTTCGTGCGAAAGCTACATACAAATATTTACGTGAGGTTTCGGTTACAAAACTTTCAAACGTACTTTACGTGAGGTTCTTGTATTTACAAAAAGAATCTTTAACTCACGTAAATATACGCTAAATGTTTCATAGGATAAACCTTACGCGAGATATCTTTCATGATCTTGCGAAACTTTTTTCTACGTTAAAATCGGTTTATTGGTTATAAACATAATTCTCACGTAGGTTTCGAGTGCAAACTATACACCGATATTCACGCGAGGTTTCGGTTGCATATCTTTGAAACCTAATATACGTGAGATTTTCGTATTTAAAAAAAATTTTACTTGAAAGGTAGTTTTTTTTATGAAATTTTGATACTTTTTTGACGTTGAAATTGTTTTATTGGTTATAAACATAATTCCCACGTGGGTTTCGTGCGGAAACTAAATAAAACAATATGCACGTGAGATTTTGGTTACGTACCTTTGAAATTTACTCTCTACGTGAGATTTTTGTATTTACAAAAAGAATCTACCATACGTAGATATACGCTTAATTCTTCCAAAGGAAAACCTTACGCGAGATATTTTTTAGGGAAATGTTGATACTGTCTTTGACGTTAAGAAATTGTTTTATGATTATAAAACATAAATCCACGTAGCGTTTCGTGCCGAAAGCACAGACAAATATTTTAACGTGAGGTTTCGCGTACAAAACTTTCAACGTACTTTACGTGAGGTTCTTGTATTTACAAAAAAAAGAATCTTTAACTCACGTAAATATACGCTAAATGTTTCATAGGATAACCTTACGCGAGATATCTTTCATGATCTTGCGAAACTTTTTTCTACGTTAAAATCGGTTTATTGGTTATAAACATAATTCTCACGTAGGTTTCGCGTGGAAATTATACACCGATATTCACGCGAGGTTTCGGTTGCGTAACTTTGAAACCTAATTTACGTGAGATTTTCGTATTTACAAAAAGACTCCTTAACCTTACGCGAGATATCTTTTATGAAATTTTGATACTTTATTGACGTTGAAATTGGTTTATTGGTTATAAACATAATCCCACTTGGGTTTCGTGCGGAAACTATATAAAACAATATGCACGTGAGATTTTGGTTACGTACCTTTGAAATTTACTCTACGTGAGATTTTTGTATTTACAAAAAGAATCTACCATACGTAGATATACGCTTAATTCTCCAAAGGAAAACCTTACGCGAGATATTTTTTACGAAATGTTGATAAACCTTACGCGAGATATCTTTCATGATCTTGCGAAACTTTTTTCTACGTTAAAATCGGTTTATTGGTTATAAACATAATTCTCACGTAGGTTTCGCGTGGAAATTATACACCGATATTCACGCGAGGTTTCGGTTGCGTAACTTTGAAACCTAATTTACGTGAGATTTTGCGTATTTACAAAAAGAATCCTTAACCTTACGGGAGATATCTTTTATGAAATTTTGATACTTTATTGACGTTGAAATTGGTTTATTGGTTATAAACATAATTCCCACGTGGGTTTCGTGCGGAAACTATATAAAACATCACGCACGTGAGATTTTGGTTACGTACCTTTGAAATTTACTCTACGTGAGATTTTTGTATTTACAAAAAAGAACTTTTATTTCACGTAGATATACGCTTAATTCTTCATAGGATAAACCTCGCGCGAGATATCTTTTTTACGAAATGTTGATACTTTTTTGACGTTAGAATTGGTTTATTGATTATAAACATAAATCCCACGTAGGTTTCGTGCGAAAGCTACATACAAATATTTACGTGAGGTTTCGGTTACAAAACTTTCAAACGTACTTTACGTGAGGTTCTTGTATTTACAAAAAGAATCTTAAACTCACGTAAATATACGCTAAATGTTTCATAGGATAAACCTTACGCGAGATATCTTTCATGATCTTGCGAAACTTTTTTCTACGTTAAAAACGGTTTATTGGTTATAAACATAATTCTCACGTAGGTTTCGTGTGGAAATTATACACCTATATTCACGCGAGGTTTCGGTTGCGTAACTTTGAAACCTAATCTACGTGAGATTTTTGTATTTACAAAAAGAATCCTTAACCTTACGCGAGATTTATTTTACGAAATTTTGATACTTTATTGACGTTGAAATTGGTTTATTGGTTATAAACATAATTCCCACGTGGGTTTCGTGCGGAAACTATATAAAACAATATGCACGTGAGATTTTGGTTACGTACCTTTGAAATTTACTCTACGTGAGATTTTTGTATTTACAAAAAGAATCTACCATACGTAGATATACGCTTAATTCTCCACAGGAAAACCTTGCGCGAGATATTTTTTACGAAATGTTGATACTTTTTTGACGTTAGAATTGGTTTATTGATTATAAACATAATTCTCACGTAGGTTTCGTGCGAAAGCTACATACAAATATTTATGTGAGGTTTCGGTTACAAAACTTACACCTATATTCACGCGAGGTTTCGGTTGCGTAACTTTGAAACCTAATTTACGTGAGGTTTTCGTATTTACAAAAAGAATCCTTAACCTTACGCGAGATTTATTTTATGAAATTTTGATACTTTATTGACGTTGAAATTGGTTTATTGGTTATAAACATAATTCCCACGTGGGTTTCGTGCGGAAACTATATAAAACAATACGCATGTGAGATTTTGGTTACGTACCTTTGAAATTTACTCTACGTGAGATTTATGTATTTACAAAAAGAATCTACCATACGTAGATATACGCTTAATTCTCCAAAGGAAAACCTTACGCGAGATATTTTTTACGAAATGTTGATACTTTTTTGACGTTAGAATTGGTTTATTGATTATAAACATAAATCCCAAGTAGGTTTCGTGCGAAAGCTACATACAAATATTTACGTGAGGTTTCGGTTACAAAACTTTCAAACGTACTTTACGTGAGGTTCTTGTATTTACAAAAAGAATCTTTAACTCACGTAAATATACGCTAAATGTTTCATAGGATAAACCTTAAGCGAGATAACTTTTATGATCTTGCGAAACTTTTTTCTACGTTAAAATCGGTTTATTGGTTATAAACATAATTCTCACGTAGGTTTCGCGTGGAAATTATACACCGATATTCACGCGAGGTTTCGGTCGCGTATCTTTGAAACCTAATTTACGTGAGATTTTCACATTTATAAAAAGAATCCTTAGCTCACGTAGATATACTCTAATGGCTCCATAGAAAAAGTCTTACGCGATATATCTTTTATGAAAGTTTGATATTTTTTTTTTGACGTTGAAATTGGTTTATTTATTGCAAACATAATTCCCGCGTTGGTTTCGTTCGTAAACTTTACAGCGATTTTCGCGTGAGATTGTGGATGCGTAACGCCGAAACTTAACCCACGTAGATATACACTAAATGCTCCATAGAAAAAGTCTTACGCGATATATCTTTTTATGAAAGTTTGATACTTTTTTGACGTTGAAATTGGTTTATTTTTTGCAAACATAATTTCCACGTAGGTTTCGTGCGGAAACCTTATAACGATTTTCGCGTTAGATTTTGGATGCGTGACACCGAAACTTAATTTACGTAAGATATAAACCTAATGCTCCGTAGGATAAACCTTACGCGAGGTATCTTTTATGAAAATTTGACGATACCTTTTTGACGTTAAAACTGGTTTATCGATCGCAAACATAATTCTCGCGTAGCTTTCGTGCTGAAACTTTTTAACAATATTTTTACGTGAGATTTTGGTTACTTAACTTTGAAACCTAATGAACGGAAATTTTTATATTTACAAAAGGAATCTTTAATTCTCGTAGCTATTCGCTCGGCGCTCCATAGGATAAACCTCACGTGAGATATCGTTTAACAAACTAGATACCTTTTTCGACGTAGAAAATCGTCTTATTGGTCGCGAGAAACTGCGTAACAATATCTACGCGAGATTTTCATTAGGAGCTTTGAAACTTAACACGAGTTAGGTTCTCGTATCAACAAAATTAAATCTTTATCTCACGTAGATATAGGCTTAACGCTTAGGTTAGGTTAGATTAGGCTAGGTTAAACTTACGCGAGATATCGTTTACAAAATTTTGATAATTATTTGACTTGAAAAGTTGTTTTTATTATTCGCAAACATAATTTTCACGCGGGTTTCGCGCGTGTGATTTTCTTTATTTTAGCGAGAAACTTAATTTACGTGAGGTATTTGTTCCTTTACGTACAATAGTATAAATATCTTTAAAGAACGAATCTAATAGCACGTCAACACGAACGTAGGACGCGTTTCTAGTACCCGCGGGAGGCAAAAACGTACCCTATGACCATTTTTGAAGGGCTAAAAGTTAAACTACGTTTTTTAAATTTTTGCGTATTTTTTGTGTGATTTTTTTCTAATTGGCACAAAACCTACGTGTTTTTCCGCAATTTTTGCGTATAAAATCGCGTTTCGTAAAGTTAGAGTTCGGAGAAAAAACAGTTTTTTCACGCAAAAATGTAGAAAAAGGGTTAAAAACCTCGTTAAAAAGAGTTAAAAACCTGTACTACGTAGAAAAAAACGCTAGTGAACTTTGGTTACGGTTAGGTTAGTCTAGAGTATAGGTTAGTTAGGTTAGGTTAGGTTAGGTTAGGTAGTTAAGGTTAGGTATAGGTTAGGCTTAGTTAGTAATAGTTAGGTTTAGGTTTAGGTAGAGTTAGGTTAGGTTAGGTATAGGTTAGGTTAGTTAGGGTTAGGGTTAGGTTAGTTAGTTAGGGTTAAGGGTTTTTTTTAAGGGGTATTAAGGAAGTAACTCAATAGGACTTTTTTTTGTAAACCACTTTTAGGGTTAGGTTAGGTTAGGTTAGGTATAGGTTAGGTTAGTTAGGTTAGGTTAGGTTAGGTTAGGTTAGGTTAGGTAGGTTAGGGTTAGGTTAGGTTAGGTTAGGTTTAGTGTAGTTAGGTTAGGTTAGGTTGAGGTTAGGTTAGGTTAGGTTAGGTAGGTTACGTTACGTTAGGGTTAGTTAGGTAGGTAGGTTAGGTTAGGTGTTAAGTTAGGTTAGGTAGGTTAGGTTTAGGTTTAGGTTAGGTTAGTTAGGTTAGGTTAGGATTAGGTTAGGGTTTAGTTAGGTTAGGTTAGGTTAGGTTTAGGTATAGGTTAGGTTAGGTTAGTTAGGTTAGGTTAGGTTAGGTTAAGGTTTAGGTTATGTTAGGTTAGGTTAGCTATAGTATAGTTAGGTTAGTTAAGTTAGTTAGGTCTAGTTATGGTTAGGTTAGGTAGGTTAGGTATAGTATAGGTTAGGTTAGGTTAGGTATAGGATATAGTTAGGTTAGGTTAGGTTAGGTTAAGGTTAGGTTAGAGTTAGGTCAAGGTAGGTTAGAGTTAGGTATTAGGTTAAGGTTAGGTTTAGTAGGTTAGTTAGTAGGTTAGGGTAATAGGGCTAGTCTAGCGTTAAGGATTAGGTTAGGTTGGTAGGTTAGTGTAGGTTAGGTTAGGTTAGGTTAGTTAGGTATAGATTAGGTTTAGGTTAGGTTAGGTTAGGTCTAGGTTAGGTTAGGTTAGGTAGGTTAGTTAGTTAGGTTAGTTAGTTAGTTAGTGTTAGGTTTAGGTTAGGTTAGGTTAGGTTAGGTTAGGTTAGGTTAGGTTAGGTTAGGTTAGGTTAGGTTAGGTTAGGTTAGGTTAGGTTAGGTTAGGTTAGTTAGGTTAGGTTTAGGTTAGGTTAGTTAGGTTAGTTAGGTTAGGTTAGAGTTAGGTAGCGTTAGGTTAGGTTAGTGAGGTTAGGTTAGTTAGGTTAGTTAGGTTGTAGGTTAGTTAGGTTAGGTTAGGTTTAGGTTAGTTTAGGTTAGGTAGGTTAGGTTAGTCTAGGTTGGGTTAGGTTAGGTTATGTTAGGTTAAGTTTAGGTTTAGGTAAGGTAGGTTAGGTTAGGTTAGGTTAGGTTAGGTTAGGTTAGGTTAGGTTAGGTTAGTTAGGTATAGGTTAGGTTAGGTGTAGGTTAGGATTAGGTTAGGTTGAGGTCTAGTTAGGTATAGGTTAGGTTGTAGTTAGGTTAGTTAGGTTATTAGGTTTAGGTTAGGTTAGTTAGGTTAGGTATAGGTTAGTTAGGTTAGTTAGTTAGGTTAGGTTAGGTTAGGTTAGGTTAGGTTAGGTTTAGTTAGGTTAGGTTAGGTTAGGATTAGGTTAGGTTAGAAGTATAGGTATAGGTATAGGTATAGGTATAGGTAGGTTAGTTAGTTAGGTCTAGGTTAGGTTAGGATAGGTTAGGTTAGTTAGTTTAGGTTAGGTTAAGGTTAGGTTAGGTTAGTATAGGTTAAGTTAGGTTTAGGTTAGGTTAGGTTAGGTTAGGTTAGGTTAGGTTAGTAGTTAGGTTAGGTTAGGTTGAGTTAGGTTAGGTTAGTTAGTTAGGATAGGTTAGTTAGTTAGTTAGGTTAGTATTAAGTTAGGTTAGGGTTAGGTTAGGTTAGGTTTAGGTTAGGTAGTTAGTCTAGGTTAGGTTAGTTACGGTTAGTTAGTTAGTTAGAGTTGATAAGGTTAGGTTAGTTAGTTTAGGTTAGGTTAGGTTAGGTTATGTTAGGTTAGGTATAGGTTAGTTAGTAGGTTAGGTTAGGTTAGGTATAGTTAGGTAGTTTAGGTAGTTAGGTTCAGGTTAGTTAGTATAGCGTTAGGTTAGATTAGGTTGTTAGGTTAGGTTAGTTAGTTAGGTTAGGTTTAGGTTAGTTAGGTTAGGTTAGGTTAGGTTAGGTTAGGTTAGTTAGTTATATATTGTTAGGTTAGGTTAGGTTAGCGTAGGGTTAGGTTAGGTATAGGTTAGGTTAGTTAGGTTAGGTTAGGTACGTTAGTGTAGGTTAGGTTAGGTTAGGTTAGGTTAGGTTAGGTTAAGGTTAGGTTCAGGATTATAGTTAGTTACGTTAGTTAGGTTAGGTTACGTTAGGTAAGTTAGTTAGGTTAGGGTTTAGGGTTAAGGTTAGGTTAGGTTAGCGTTAGGTTACGGTTAGGTTAGGTTAGTAGGTTAGGTTAGGTTAGGTATAGGTTAGGTTAGGTTAGTTAGGTTAGTTAAGTTAGGTATAGGTTAGGTTTAGGTTAGTTATGTATAGGTTAAGTTAGGTATAGGTTGTATAGTTACGGTTAGGTTTAGGTTTAGGTTAGGATAGGTATAGGTTAGTGTAAGTTAGGTTAGGTTAGGTTAGGTATAAGGTTAGTTAGGTTAGGGTTAGGTATAGTTAGTGTAGGTTAGGTATAGTAGGGTTAGGTATAGGTTAGGTTAGGTTTGTTAGGTTAGGTTAGGTTAGGTCTAGGTTAGGTTAGGTTAGTTAGGTTAGTTAGGTTAGGTTTAGTAGCGTTGGTTAGGTTTAGTTAGGTTAGGTTAGTTTAGGTTAGGCTTAGGTTAGTTAGGTTAGGTTAGTTAGGTTAGTTAGGTTAGGGGTTAGGTTAGTTTAGTTAGGTTAGGTTTAGGTTATGTTAGGTAGGTTAGTATAGGTTTAGGTGTAGGTTTTAGGTTAGGCTATAGGTTAGGATTAGGTTAGGTTAGCGTAGGTTTAAGTCTTAAGTTAGGTTAGGTTAGGTATAGTTAGTTAGGTTAGTCTAAGGTTAGTTACGTTAGTTAGGATTAGGTTAGGTTAGGTTAGGTTAGGTTAGGTTAGGTTTTAGGTTAGGTTAGGTTAGGTTAGGTTAGGTTAGGTTAGGTTAG
>JABUQX010023217.1:20000-28049 GCA_015478945.1 Trachelipus rathkii | reverse complement strand
GTTTTGAGAGAATAATAGGCATTCTGCCAGGTCTACCTCATTTTTCCGTTCTTTGGTCTGATTTTTATTAATGCGAAAGAGCAGAAAAGCCGTTCACGCTTAACTTGCATTGGAGTAGAGCAGCAGTACAGCAATTTCAGCTTCTTGTACAATTTCTTGATACTCTTCGAAGTTACATTCAATTTTTAACTATTTGCAGTGCCAGCAAAGAAATTTATTTAAAGTTATGGAATGTTTTGTGTACAAGGATTAGGAAGAACCTTGACTTTTTCTTGAACCAATCGACGCTTTCGACTAAGCTCTTCAAGAATCAGAAGCTTTTTTCTAATCTTCTGAACTTTCTGAAGAATGACTTGAGAAGGTAGTAACGGAGATAGTTGTATTTCATCACTTACAATATGTTTAGATATATCCTTTTCTTCTTGGACTCCGCAACCCTTTTAAATACAAATGGCCAGCATTGCAAAGTGACAGATTTAGCTTTTTGCTGTTGTTCTTCAGTTAAGCTTACCTGTAGATTGTATCAATATAAACAACAGCTAGTATAATATCATTTGTCAATGAGAGAAATTTCTCTTCGCACCATGGAGTCTTTTATTCCTTCAGCATCTTAAATAAGATGGTATGTAGGTTAAAGGTGAATTGTTAGAATATTAATCCAAATTGAAAAAAACGTGCGGAGTTTAAAAATCTTGTCGAAAGATTTGCATTGCATTTTGTTGATGTGGAAGTCGAAAGTCAATAAACTTGCTGAAGTGATTGAAGTCATTCACAGAGTCACAATTTATAACTTTGTCAGTTGAAAATTTTCCGACTGCAACTTTACTATCTTGAAAGTTACCGACTCCGACTCTGACCTCTTGAAAATTACCGACTCCGACTCGACTCCGACTCCACCCTTTTCAAAATTACCGACTCCGACTCCGACTCCACCCTCTTCAAAACTACCGACTCCCCGACTCCGCGACTCCGGACTCCGACTCCGACTCCGCAACCCTGTCTTCGCAGTAGGGTATCAGGTTCGGCGCTGCAAACACACAATGTTGGTACGTCGAGCGAACGTCCTGGGGGGTGTTGGGTCTGTCTCATTACCGTGTATTGACCCCCTCTGGCACGGATGACTACCTGACACCGTCCTGGCATGCTCTCGGGTGGGCGAATGTCCTGGACAGTGATTTCATCCCATACGTCGTGCAGTTGCCTGTCGCATGTCCGGAGGGTTCGTGGAAGGGATTACAGCTGTCGAATCCGAGGCTTCAGGATATCCCACAAATGTTCAATTAGGTTGAGGTCAGGATTATATGCTGGCCACTCCAACGCCGTAATTTGAACCGTCTAACAGTAGTCGTTCCACATGGGCTTTGTGTGGTATTGCATTATCATGCATTAGGATGAAAGAGTCAAAAATGTAGGGGGAATATGGCACGACATATGGTTCGAGGATGTCAGTGATATAATTACGGCTGTAAGAGTACCTCCATCGAAGATGTGCAACTCCGTAGGCCCCGATAAAGAGATGCTTCCCCAAACAATAACCGACCCACCTCCAAACGGCGGCACCTGAAGCACATTGCATTGCCCGAACCTCTCCGTCAGTCATCGGTATACTCTAGCACGACTATCCGAGGCGTACAGAGACACTCTCGACTCGTCCGTAAAGAGCACCTTTGTCCAATCGTCGACCGTCCAATGGACGTGTTTTCGGGCAAATGCCAGTCGCGCCCTTCGATGTGCCATGGTGTGCGGTGGACATATGGCAGGCCTCCGGGGCCAGTAATTATGTTCCGCAATTCGTCGACGCACTGTATTGTCACTCACCCTGGTCCTGTGTACCTCTGCCAGCTGTATCTGCAGATGTCGTGCCGTTGTTTGGCGCTCTCGTTATGCACGCATGCGTATAAATCGTTCTTCCACCGGTGTCGTGGCCCTGGGCCTACCTTGTCCTCGCCGGCGATCATGTGTCAGGGTTTCCTGGTACCATTGGCCCACCCGTGCAATCGTTGTGTGCGCTACACCGAACCGTCGACCAATTGCCCGGTGCCCGTGTCCTTCGGCGTGAAGTGTTGTTATCTGCACGCACTAATCTCTTGACAGCTTACACACTGTCCTCTCTATGTTTATCGGAGTCGCTTCGTATGTGAATGATTTCTCGCTCGATTATACCCAAAACATAACCTACCCCCACATCTCCCACGTCTAGTTACGTAGTTTATGTTTTCCTAAATTTATAGCGGTGTACGGCCCCAAACTGCCAGCGAATTCTCTCTGGAGGTTACATAGTTTACACCTATGCTGTCATCTGTGTTTTTGTGTGGGGTTTAATGTTATTAGGGCCGTCCCGTTCCGTGCGTGAAATTTACCTAGTGGTGGAGCTATTTTTGTACGAGAAATATATATATATATATATATATATATATATATATATATTTATATATATATATATATATATATATATATTTTATAATATATATAAATATATATAAAAAACATATATATATTATATATATATATATAATATATATATATATATATATATTATATATATATATATATATATATATATATATTATATATATATAAAGATATATATATAATTATATATAGATATATATATAATATATATATAATATAAAAAGGCGCATCATCTGCACAATAGGTAATTAATATATATATAATATATATATAATATTATATAATAATATATATATATGTATATATATATAATTATACATATATATCTTTAAATAACTAAATTAATAGATAGAGACAAGATAGATAAGAATTTATCTATCTATATAATATATATATTATATATATATATATTATATAATATATTATATAATATATATATATATATATATATATATATATATATATATATATATATATCATACTATTATATATATATATAATATATATATATCTGGCCAAGGAAAAAGCTCTGGAGAGATAGGGAGAGGGAGTATGGAGTGAGGAGTAGATTAAAGAAGCAATAGAAGTATGTATGAGAAATGCAGTTGTAATGTTAGAACTGAGTGCAAGAACGATAGATGGTTTGAGGTGAAAACAGGAATGAAGCAGGGGAGGTGTTTTATCGCCACTGCTGTTTATATTATATTTAGACGTGTTGATAAGGAAAGTGAGGGAGAGACTGGGAGGATTTGAAGGGGACATAATGGCATATGCGGACAATCTGGCATGTTGTTGGAGCGAAAGAGAGGAGACGATTCGAGAGGAGGTGGAGTTGTTTGCGGAGGAGTTTGAGGAAGCAGGGATGAGGATGAACGTACAGATGACAGAGATAATTAACAATAACCGGAGGGAATATGCAGGGAGGATGAGGATGTTGGTGAAGGGAGGACATGAGGCGGTAAATACTGCAATGTATCTCGGAGTATGTTTTAATAGAATGGGGAGGGAAGTGGAGGAGAGATTACGCGAAGATGGAAAAGTATGGATTAGTATGAAAGCGTATACTCATGATAAGAAAAAACATCCGGAAATTAGAGGTTAAATAAGTGAATTATTTAACAGATTCTGACCGACGCTGCTGTACGGAGCGGAAACATGGACAACAACGAGAAGAGAGGGGAGTAGAATACAAGCGGCGGAGAAGGGATGAGGATATTAAGAACTATGATTGAAAAGAGTAGGAGAGACAGATTAAGGAATGAAGTAATTAGAGAAGAATAGGGTGAAGAGGACGATACTGAAGATGGATGTGGGGAGATTGAGATGGTTTGGGGAAACCATTTTTTTTTTCTTGGAGAGGATGGAGTCAGGACAGAATGTCCGAAAGAAGATGGGAAATGGACACAGAGGGCAGAAGACCAAGGGGAAGACCGAAAAAGAGATGGGCGGAGTCAGTGGAGGACTCTCTGGAAAGATGTCAGCTACCAAAATGAGAGTTGCTAAAGAGAAGAGGAATAGTGCAGGAGAGAGATGTCTGGGAGAAAGACGCTTGCTTCGGCTGACAGGATGAAGAATCCTTCTGGGAGAGGAAAAGAAAAGAAAAAAAAAAGATATTATATTATTATATTATATAATATATATATATATATATATAATATATATATATATATATATATATATATAATATATATATATATAATATATTATATATAATTATATATATATATATATATATATTATTTTTTACCATCTCCCAAGTAAGGCTTTTGCCCTGTCCGTTGGGCCAGCATCTTCTTCCTTCTGGCCCAAAAACTTTTAGTCCAAGAATACTCTAGAAAACTATTTCTCAGCGCAAATGTTTCCGATGCTAATCCTTGAGTTATACACTCAGGTAGGGTTTTACCCTTTCAGCGAAACTAGCATCTTCTTCCATTTGGCCTCAAAATTTGTTCTCTTCGGAAGGTAGATGTCTTTTTACAATTTCGTTGATGATACCCGAGTCATATTGTTTCTTGTTGAGCTTCACCCATGCATTTTGGAATCTCTTGAATATATCGGGTTTAAGCCCAGTTGTTGATCCGAACTTACATTCGAAAACACCTCTCAACATGACTTCAAGAATATGGTGGCGGCAAGCTAGGTAAAGCAGCTCTCTACCCAAGATGTTTTCCAAAATTGTACTAGCCCCTTTGAGCCTTCCTGTGTGTGATGCAGTGGTGTCGAAACACATTGCCTTGATAGTATGGGAGACACCCCATTCTTCGAGTGCTTGTGTCTGCTACAGGAACTCCTAGCAGTTGTTCATTTTCACTATAAGAAATTACCAGCTATTCGTTCTTTCTGCTCTACCTTTAGAACGTCTGGTAGAAGTTTTTCGTCCCAATGAACTACAACAACTTCCTTCTCTGGTATATAAATTCATTTCAAGATCTTCTCAGTGTATTTTTCTCTGAATACTTTTCGCCTTTCATGAATGGTGATTTTTGACACTTTGAACTCCTCAGGATTCTCCCCAAGTGCTTCTATGGTAGATATGAGTATTCGTGTGGCATTTCTGTCAGATACCTTACACCGATCCAACAACAGAGATAGTTTCATGGTTAAAATTTCCCTAACGCCACGCTTCATCCTTTTGCTATGAGATGGTCCAGGAAGTTCCTCGGTTTCTTGAGAAGTACAAACGTCCATTGGCACAACATCCTCAATATCTTATCGGCATGTGTTTCACTTCCATTCACTGTCCATCATCTTCTTCATCATCTTATCTCTATGAACCAAAAGAAGAGAAAGAAAAGGACCAAAATAATTAGAAAAAAGTTAAGTTACGTTGCTTATCTGTTTTGTTGTGCTTTTTGTAAAACTAAACAAAAGACCAGGGACGTAAACGTACCTAAGCAAAAGATCACAGTATTCAACAAAAAAAAAGAATCTTACCTATGTCGAATAAAATGGTCGCTTGGATTTTGCTTCGTTTTATTTTCGCAAGTTCTTTTGTAGTTTTAATTTCTTGAGCTCGAGCTAAACTTCGATAACTCAAGGCATAGAGTCTGGCCGACCCTTTTCCCCTTTGTTTCAAAAGAAACTCTTTGTCTTCTTTTGATTCCATCATGGCCAAGGCATCTTGATGGGCTATATCAAAGATATCATCTACCTTTGAGGCGAACTCTTTGATTTTGTTCTTTTGACAGCTTCTATTGTTACTTTTGTACATTTCTCCACTCTGCGTGAAGTTTCTCTAATTTAGTAATAGCATCTTTAACATGTTTTGTAGGAATCCGAGCTTTTCTCCAGAAAACAAGAACTTCTTGTATGGTAATTCTTGCTGAATCTCTTAGATTCACTTTCACAGTACGCAAATTGTAGAACAAAGTGGCCAAAACTTGATGATTGGAGGGCAATTTACAACCGGTTATCTGGTGAGCCGGATCACTACAATGAAAATTTTATCTTTGGTTCTGCTTCTTATGGCAGAGGTTGAAGCCATTCTTTTAGTATTTTATTTTAATCTGGAAAAAATTAATAATATACATTGAAACGAATATTGGTTTCGGAAATTAGATGTAAAATTTACAAAACAAAAGAAATAAAAAAAAGGTCTCCTTAAATCTAAATTTACATGAAAATGATGATATAATGATGATGAGGCTGTTATAGCTGGGTTCGACTAGAAGTAGAAATAAATATATATAGAATATATATTAGTTACAATAATATTACCTTTAATTTGAGACATAAATCATGAGAAAATAATGGTAGATTCCGGAGATGCGGCCCCAAAACGTCGCTAGTCATCCCAAAAATGCGTTTTTTGTAACTTTGAGCGCACAGCGGCAGGGGTTCACATGCTCCAATCGTGCTCAAAATTTAACTACCATAAAATCTGGAGAGGCTAATCACTTTGTGGGGTTCCCGTTGACAAAATTCCAACATCAATTTTTTACGGTCACCCTAGTGGTCACTACCCAATAGCTTTAAATGAGCTTGTACTGAGCCCAATGTTAAAATCCAACTCCAGCTGATATTATGAATTAACGGAGTGGACACCTTTTTATCCGGCCACAGCTATCCCCCTTTCTCCCTTCAGTAAACGGTTTCCGGCGGTTTTTGCTGCCTTTCACTTCTTCCAGCAAGTTGTCATCACAGCAACGGAAGCTTGCGTTGCGCAATCATCCGCAGGCAGGCAGTCAGCACCCCTTGGTGGTCCCAGAGTGCGCACAAGCCAACCGAGAGAAAAAGAAACTCTACAAGCAATTAATGAGGACCCGCACCACCCTAAACATGATTATTTTTGAAGCAGCTGCCGCGAGATCTCGGCGAATTAATCGTCAAACACGTAAACAATATTTTTGAACTTATATTTCGACCGTCAATTCCACAACTCCCCTTCCTTTAGTGTGGAAGTTAAACAGAAAATATCTCGTAGCTAAAACAGCTCCTCACCCACAGTCCTCCGTTTTGGGCTTAATATAAACGACACGATCTCTGCTTCTGCTGCTATTGCAGATGCATTAGGTTATAGTTTTGCTAGCCACTCGAGCTCTTTTGCTATTCTGAAGCCTTTCAAAAATTAAGAACTAACTAGCACTTCACTACCAGACTTTTATTCAGCGAAAGGGGAAGATCACTCCTATAAAAGTCTTTTTACATTTGCAGAATATCAAACTGCACTGGCAAATAAGAAAGATGGTGCCCTTGGCCAGACATGATTTCGTGCATTATCCTTCGTCATATTCACCCCTCGACATCAGCGTTTTTGCTGGATCTGTATAATAAAATCTGGATTGAATCTTCTTTCCATCTTTTTTGGACTCTGCTTTTGTAATCACTTTTCCCAAACTTATGAAAGATCCGAAGTTGGCAAAAAACCAGAGACCAATTTCTCTAACCTGTCATATCTGTAAATTAATGGAGAAAATGGTTTCTGGCGGCCTTCTCCATGTTCTGGAGAGTCTCAAGGTTTTTCCAAACTTCAGTTTCGTTTCCACAAAAATCGTTAGATCGCGGATCCCTTGTTAAAACTGGACCATCATATCCGGGAAGCCTTCTCAACTAGTGGGATGGTTCTTGGTATCTTTTTCGACCTTGAAAAAGCTTATGATACAGCGTGGACAACTGTGGTTCTCCTTAAACTCCCCTCGCTTGGTTTCTGAGGGCAACTCCCTCTTTCATTAAATGCCTTCTGTCAAATAGATCCATTCAGGTCAGGTGCTCTTCTATTCTGTCACACCACTTTACTCTGGTTGAAGACGTTCCACAAGGTAGTGTTATAAGTGTATTTCTTGAACGGCATCTTCAACTAGCTATTGAGAATATTTCATAATGGGGTAACTCCAATAGCCATTTCTCACCCACCAAAATCTCAGCAGTACTTTTTAAGAAAAAAAGGAATCGAAGAACCTGCCACCTTCCTTACCTTATATGGTTCGCCCATTCCTGTAACTTCACAAGTCAAATTTCTAGGACTCATTTTAGATAGCCGCTTAACATACGCACCCCACATTAAACTCCTGAAAGCGACTTGTCATCGGGTGCTTGACCTATTATGTCATCTCGCCCCAAAATCTTGGGGTGCTAATCGCAAGTCCCTTTTACGTCTCTATATTGCCAAAATCCGATCGAAGCTGGAATATGACTGTG
>JABUQX010023217.1:10000-12500 GCA_015478945.1 Trachelipus rathkii | reverse complement strand
AGTTTTCATAAGTACTTGACTTGTATTGTACTTGAACCATGTACTTGTACTTTGTACAATTTCCAGAGTTACTTGTACTTGAACAATTCTAGAGTCTTCGTACTATGTTACTTGTACTTTAAAAAATGCTAAGAACCCAAGCCTGATATATATATAATATATATATATATTATATATATAATATATATAATATATATATAATTATATAATATATATATATATATATATATATTATATATATATATATATATATATATATATATATATATATATAATATATATATAGATGGGGAGTACAAGCCATTTCCAGAAACCTAGCAACCTCCACCGGGCGGGCCACAGGTCTCTTAGGGAGGAGATGTGATTTTGTGTTCTGTAGGGAGTGTGAATGGAGCATTTTAGTAGTAGGTGTTTAGGAGTTCCAGGTTCCGTTAAGCATTTTTGACAGAGTCGGGATGGAGTTTGTTGAGGTTGGAACTTGGAATCTATGTTTATATTCTTGAAGGTTCGGAAGATGTCCTGGTCTCAATCTGGAAGGGAGATCTGTATATTTCGTGGGAGTGTGGTTTGAAGGGGATATTTCAGGGAGTTGTTGGGCGGCTGTTGAGGTATCGTTGCGTGAAATGTGTATGAATATGTTTTGATAGAGGGGTGTTTTTTGGGGGAGGGGGGGGGTTCTGAAGAGTTCACCATAATAGAAGGCTGCAGAAGAGTGAAGGGATTTTAAGCGATGTAATGTGTAGTCTTGTAAGTAGTTATGACAATGGTGAGAGGGGTCGAGAGTCATGGCGTATAATTTGTTTCGTATCATATCGAGATGGTGTAGAATTGCTAGGATTTTTGTTTCTTCATGCAGGTGCTGGATAGGGGTGGTTTTTTTAGACAACCTGTTACTGAGCGCAGGGCGGTGTTTTGTATTCTTTGTAGTTTATTTCTATTAGTGGGGTAGGTTAGTGGATACCAGACTGTTGATCCATAATTGATTGTGTAGTTCCTACGAATTGCTTGAATGTTGTTGACGGCGTGGTAGTTTCATTGCTGAAATTGTGTTAGGATAAGGTTCGGAGAACATTTAATTTCATGCTTGCTGTACTTATGATGTTTTGAATGTGTTGTGTAAAGGTGAAGTGGGTGTCGAAGGTTATTCCAAGAATTTTTGGTGTTTTGTTTAGGGGAATGATGGAGTTGTTTAGGGTTAATTTTGGGTGGAGGGATGATTGGTGTCTGTCAGTGGTGATCAAGTTGATAGATAATTTCTCGGCAGAGGCTGACATTCTGTTGAATGATATCCAAGCTTCTAGGTAATTTAAGTAAGTCTGAGTGAGGATTGTGGAAGTTTGTTCTGAGGGGTCTGAAATAGTTATAGTTATGTCGTCTTCGTAGGTTATTATTTTTGAATTGGGAGTTTGGGGAGTAGGGATATCGGCTGTAAATAGGTTTAACAGGAATGGGGATAAGATGGCAACCTGAGGAACTCCATTTCTTAACTTTACCGTTTTATAGTTTTGGTGCTTGCTGGATACTTGGACTGTGCATCCTGATATAGAGTTTGATAACAATTTTTTGTAATTATTGTGGAAAGGAAAGTTTAGAATTTTTGTATTGTGTCAAAGCCTTTACTAATGTCTATGGCCCGGAGTATTGTTCTGAGGGAGGGTGTTTTTGTTTACGATGTTTTGTGTGACGTTAGTTAGGGCTGTTGACGTATAGTGAAATTTTTTAAAACCGTGTTGATGATTTGAGGAGTGGAGGGTAGTTTGAATTTTAGTAAGTATGATTTTCTTCAATTTGTTTGCACAAAGAGGAGATGAGGGTCATGGGACGGTATGAAGATGGGAGTTGGATCTTTTCTAGATATTAATTTAGGTATAAAAATTGAGAATTAATTATTTATCAGATTAGAAGAGAGATAATAGTTAGAGAAGACATATTATAATTGAGTAATCTGTGAATGAATGTAATAAGTTATGAATGAGTCACAAAGGTATTATATAGTATAGATATAGATAATGATTGATCTAGACCAGTAGCCAGGATGGAATTTTCTAAGAGATATTATTAATTTTATTATATTCTTGTGTAGAGAATGAGCGAATTAGGTGGAATTCTAGATGTGATGATATTGAGTTAGATATATATTCTCTATTAAATATATAGCATAATGTAAGAGGATATAATATAATATGAGAATATATTAGAAATAAGATGTTAGTAGCATAACGAAAGAAAAATAAATGCAAGTAAGCAGTAGGAGAGAGAGGAAGAGTATGATAGTATTTAAGAGCTTCAATTTAGTGAGAATAAGTGGCACTGTTAAAATAAGATATAGAATAAGAGAAGAATATATAATTATTATTACAGATTCTTTCTCTCAGGTAAATGCCCAATGTTTTCACATTAGGTGTATTCTTAATAATAATTACTTAGTTAATTGTGAGTGAGATGAGATTGTAAGACGGGTGTTTAGGGAGTATTTCTGAGGTCAAATCAAGAGGTTAAT
>JABUQX010023217.1:2500-5000 GCA_015478945.1 Trachelipus rathkii | reverse complement strand
TATATATACATTTTCGCACTTAAAATTTGTGCCAGACATTATCCCCTAGCAAAGTATCATCTTTCCACCGGATAAGCTGTTTGTTAGTTTTTTTGTAGATGTGGATTGGTGGCTCTTCAAAGCCTGACTATATATATAGTATAAATACAAGTATATATAATATATATATAATTATTTATATATATATTATCATATACTATAAAAAAAAATACTAATATAGATATATATAGTAAATATTATATCTATATTATATATTCTATATATATTATATATATATATATATATATATGTATTCATATATTAAAAACATTAAAAGGAAAGGTGAAGTACAAAAGAAGGAAATTGTTTTATTATCAAAAATAAAAATTAAATTCTATTTTTTAAAGCAGTATAAGAAAAGAGGTGTAACACCTTTCCGATGAAATTTTCACTCTTCAGTAATTTCAAACCACATGAGCATTCATAATAATATATTATTATATTATATACTACATTATATATATCATATATATATTATATATATATATTAATATAATATATATATATATATAATAATATATATATTATATATATATATATATATTATTCATATATATAGTATTAACTATATATATTATATATCTATATATATATATCATACAATATATAATATATTTTGAAAGAAGTACACGGCAATGTATGGGGGCTCGAGCCGTACGGGAACATAGGGGTTTTTCCCTACCACCGCTTGGGGGGGCCAGTGGAGGAACCCCCGCGACTACCAAAACACCAAAAGAGCGGCGGGATCCGGAGACCCTCACCCGGAAGGGGAGAATTCATCGCTACCCCGTATTCCCCCGGAAGGCGAGAGACCCGACTCCTGCCAACTCGGGGCGGTATACCCTCGGGTATTCTTTAGTAAAAAAAAAGCAAAATTCATTAGAAAGTCACTATTTATTTTAACGAGTAACCCATAAAGGTCTCAAATAGGCTTTCTAATCATAATACTAATATTTTCACAAAAATTTTTTTTTTTACTTTTTTTTTCTTTTTTTTTATTACATTTCTTAAATGAAAAATTTTTCCAGGATTCCATAATTGTAATTATTTTTCCCTCGCGTGTAGTCTTCTGAGATATATATACAATAATTTTTTTATTTTTTTTTTTATTTTTTTTTTTTATTTTTTTTTTTTCTTTAACTCATTTTCCCGCACAAGAATTAGACCAGGCTCCCAGCAATGTATTCTTTTCCCGTAGCTGTTGTAGTTTTTGAGATTTTGAGATATGGATTGTGGCTCTTCTAGAGGCGACATCCCACTCTATATTATATATATATATATATAATATATACTATATATTAAATATATGACATATATATAAATATAGTAATATGTTTATATATATATACTATCCTACTTATATATATATAATATATATATATAATAATATATTATATAATATTATATAATAAATATATTATATAAAATATAATTTATGCGAAATTTGTTTGGAAAAGCAATTTCAAGGTAGGATTATTTAAATAGTATATTAAATGTATATCCTTGAATTAAAACCACTTAATTTACTACTATTTAATTATTATTATAAGGTATTTTTTCCTCTCTCAATAAATTGCTAATAAGTCTTTGATTTCTTTCTTAAATTTGTAACCTTTTTTGTACTTCCCAATAAATTTGCGAAGTATTAATTTCGTAAGAATATCTTTGTAGTTTCTTTAATTGTACTTGGCTTTAAAAGTTGAAATTTTTTGTTGAATGTCTTCATTTGTTCACCACAAATAAGAATAAGATGATGGCGTTCCGTATGATTGAAGTAAAATCACGGTCTATATATATTAGTATATGTATCCAATTCATCCTCCTTCCAACTGTTATCATTTATTATTCACTATATCTTGTTTTACTCTATACTACTACGTATATATTAATTATCAAACATATATTTATTTTAGTATATTTATATTTTATTTATTATATTAATATATTAAATTAAATTAAATATATATATATTATATATTATATAATTAATATTATTATAATATATATAGGCTTTGTTGATTTAATCCAGTCCATTCCCCAGTTAACTTATGCGACGATTTATTTATAAAACCCTACCCTTTAAAATTCGAACCACATGGACCATCCACAACGCTCATAGTGCCGATTAAAAAGATTGAACTTTTTTTTAATTTATTAGTTATTGAACAATAGAAAGTTAAATAAAATTACTTTTTTTGTAAAAATCACACTCGAAGAAATGTTAAAGTAAAGAGACTATATATTCTTTGAGCAATTATTAGTTTTATTACTTTTTTTCTGTAAAATAAAACACACACAAAAAATAAAATTTGACCCCAATTCCATAGATACGTACTTTTATCCTAAAATTTAATCTGTGAACAACTTTTCAATTACACTTTTATACAATCCATAGGCCTAAATAGTGTAAGGCTTTGATTTTCCGATAGAATTTTTGTAAAGAAAAGGCATTTCTTTGATA
>JABUQX010023216.1:25000-31584 GCA_015478945.1 Trachelipus rathkii | reverse complement strand
TTATTAGATTCTTGGACAGGAAAAAAAAAAAAAAAAATAGTAGATCAAAAGTGTTGTTAGGAAAGTCAGTGAGATAAGTGAATCCAGTTAGGAATAAAGAAAGTTAATATACAGTTGGAACAGTGAGCAAAACTTGGAGTTCAAGGGCTAAGAGTTGCAAATCAAATGCTACATTGAGAACTTAGATGTTAACAGTTTTCGTGTTATCTTTGTTTACAGAGAGAAAGATATGATATCGGTCTGTTCCAAGTGTTTAAAAGTATTGTTGTTTAAAGAGGATTGTATGCAATAGCTTAGAATATAGTATTTAGTGTTGAAAATTTTTATTTATTTTTTTTTTTTAACATTAAAAAAATTTTAAAAAAAAAAAAAAATTTTTTTTTTTTTTTTAATTTTTTTTTTTTTTCCTTTTAAAAAATAAAATATTGTTATTCTAATTCGAAGTGAGAAAAGATTAGGTAGTAGTAAGGTTAAAGAATCCAATTTCTCAAAGCCACGAATTCGTGTGTGTGTTGATACGATAGGGGAGAAAGAATGTCAGAAAGAGTTATGGAGAAGGGTGTTATATTGGAAATTAAGGCAATAAAAGTTTTTTGAAAAATTTTAGTGAATTAAAATTAATTTGTTTATAAATTTTTTTTTTTTTTTTTTTTTTTTTATATCTTTAATAAATTGTGTTTACAGTTTATTATATAATTTACCAAATGGTGTGAGAAATGCGTTTTTTTTCAACTTTATGTATGTCATTTTATACATTTTGATTGTTGGTAGATATACAATGGTTTTGCCGTTGGTCTAAAATAGCCGGGCCGCAGCGGCTGCATGTTTCACCTTACCCCAGTTCCTGGGACATAACAGCCGGGTGTTTAGATGTATAGCACTTATATTAAATATATTATATAATATTATATTATATAAGTATAAGAAATAATATAAAAATATGATATATATATAATTATGTTATATATAAAATATATGATATATATATTATTATTATAATAATAATACAATTATAATATATATATTAATTAATAGTTATATAATTCTTATATATTAATAATAATATAGTTATATTTATATAGTGATATGAAATATATATATATAAATATAAGATAATAATAGATAATGACAACATTTACATCTAAATGGAAACTTTATTTAGAATACACAATAAGAAATAATATATCCAATACGTTATGAAAATGATAAAAGAATAACATATATATAAAGTATATATAATATATATATATACTATATATATATATATATATATATATATATAGATTATATATAATTATAAATATTATATATATTTATATTATATATGTACATAGTCAAGTACAAGGACAGCTTGTGTAGAAACTGCAAGTACAAGTACTTCAAAAAATTACCTTAAGTCAAGTCAAGTCAGAGTCTTAAAACATAACAAGGCCTATATATATATATACTATATAATATATATATATATATATTATATATAATATATAATAATTATATAATAGGTATATATATATAAATTTATATATATATATTTATAATAGTAATATTATATATATATATATATATATAATATATATATATATATATATTAAATATATATATATATATATATAGTATATATATATAATAATATATATATATATATATTGTAGTAATATCTATATATATATATGATACATATATATATATATATAGGTCAATATATCACTATATATATATATATATATTTATATATATATAATATATAAATATTATATATATAAGTATATATACTTATAATATACTAACAAGTATAGTATATATTATTCATACTACGTAGATAAATATATATAACAAGTATATATATATATAAGATATTATCATATATATATATATATATATATAGTATAGTATATATTTATAATATTATATATATATATAATATTAGTATATATATATACAAATATAAATAATATATATTAATATTTATATAGATATGATATTATAACTATACTAATATAAATATATAGTATAATATTATTATGATATATATATATATATATATAGTATATTATATATTACCTTATTATGATATATTAATATAATATATATATATAGTAAAAATATATTAATATATGGAGCATGAGGTTAGTATATTCTTCAGCATAGTTGTCTTGAATCTAAGCAAAGTGAATTTCCTTCAAACACTAGAAATTTAAGGTGGATTTATGACAATTGGTATCCCCCCTATCTTTGATAACTGCTGTTGGAGGAGAAGAGAATGATATGTTTGAACAATTAGACCAAATCAACGAATTTTGAAAGCCCAGACAGGAAAGCTAAAATCGGATAGTAGAAGAAACTACGATACTTGTTTCGAGACAAAAGACAATACAGCATCGCAGTGAATGGTTGGACAATAAGGCCGTTCATGTTTCAATTATGTGGGGTGTGAATTCAGTAGGTAAATTGCCGTCGATGGGATTCTAAAGTTAGTATATCCTCAGCATATGTTTCTTGAAACTAACCAAAGGATATTCCTCAAACACTAGAAACTATAATGTATTTATGAAATTGGTTCGCCTCTTTACCTTGCATAAATGCTTTGGGAGGAAAGAGGAGGGCTATGTTTGGTTAACAATATAGACAAATCGACTGAATTTTAAGGCAGATTAGGAAGCCTAAGTCGGAAGGATAAGATGAAACTTCGATTACTTGTGTCGAACAAAAGACAGAACAGCATCGCAGTATAAGAGGTTGGATAAATAGACCCTGTAAATTTGTTCAAATTATGCGGCGTTGGATCCAAAGTAAATGCCGCTCGAAGGGACGCTAAAAGAAATAATATATCGAAAACTGCACTGCCCTTTTCGATACATGAGTACAATAATATATTAGGGGGCGTCGATCTGTCCAATATAATAATTAATTTTGTACAGGACAGATTTTAAAATCAAAGAAGTGGTACATCAGGATTTTTTTTTACCTGCTGGACTTGAGAGTAGTAAACGCCTGGCTGTTAAACCGCCGTGTAACCTTCAATAAGGGTAAGCTCTACCAGTTATGCAACTTCAAGCGGCAACATAGCATCTGGGCTGATATGTGCCGGAACTAATAAAAAAAGAAGCTGTTGCTGTTCGGCCCTGGAGAGCAGTTAAGGCTTGATGAGGTAAACCATTTACAAGCAGGTCAGAAAAGAAACGCCCTTTAGCATTGCCATAAAAATTAGGCTAGAACAAAATGGCATATAAGTGCCACGGTTATATTATTGTGTTTTGAGTTTAGGGGAGAGAAAACTATATTTTATCGGTGTTTCATTCTAAGGGTAAATATTATAGATATATGCAAGTGAACCACACCTCCTTTGAAGAGAGCCCTCCACCGCTTATGGTGTACTACCAGTGATCGCTCACGGATGAGGTTAATATATAGTAAGGAATATAATATATTATATATTATTAATATAAATTATATATAATATATATATATAGTAATTATATATATCTATATATTATTATATATAGGAATAATAGTAAAATCTATACTATATATATATAGCATATATTTATATATTTGATAATACATAATTAAAAATAAGAGTTTCATGCTTGCATTTTATTTATTTTTAATTTTCTCCTGATAGTGTTTTCTAAAATATGTTTGAAAAATAATTTTAATATAATATATATATATATATTATATATATATATATATAATATATATATATATTATATATATTATATTATATACTATCATTTAATAGAAACCAATAGTAAGTACTGAGTATATTATGAAGGTATGGGTTTCACCTCAGGTGGAATCAACACCTTCATTTGCCCGCAATTTGACTTGTTCAAGTGCTAAGCATAGATGCCGTTTCTTTCAAGTGGTGTGTAACCAAAAACTTCGCCCGTAATATTATACCACCGACCACGGTCGATATATGTATGTATATATATTTATATAAATTATATATATATATATATATATATATTCAAAGAACTATATATATAATATAAGAGAAATTTTTGATATATATATGTTATCTATATGGTAACGATTGGAATATATATAAAATATATATATTATATATATAATATATATATATATATATTATATATATATAATATAATATATATATTATATAATATAATTAGATATATATATATATTATATATATAAATATATATATATATATATATATATATATATATAATATTATAATAATATATTATATATATATAATATATATATATATATATTATATATTAAAAATTATATTTTCACTAAGTTTATCTAACCTACCCTTTAAAGTCTAAATTGGAATGGTAAATGCGTCCACTTTTTCCGTTGTCAATTTTAACCAATTTTCCAAGGTCCTCATCAGTAAGATGGAAATTGAAGATCTTAAAAAAATATGAATAATATATTACGACAGAAAATTATGAAGAATACAGAGCAGTAAAGTACATTCATCCAATGCAAGGCCTGTACACGACAGCGCCGAGCCACACCGCATCACGCCGAACCGTCTTTTTCTGTTTCGCATCCTCGTTTTATATTACTCATCTACCTTCATATCCATTTTCATTCCGTTATATTTTAATCTTTTTTATATTTCATTTAGGCTCGTGCATGTATTTTTCATTAACGAATGTTTTTCATATGATCTCACATTCGTCAGTATGCGATTATTCTGTTAACTACATCTAATCCTTTTTCATGCATTATTATTATTATTATTATTATTATTATTATTATTATTATTATTATTATTATTATTATTATTATTATTATTATTATTATTATTATTATTATTATTATTATTATTATTATTATTATTATTATTATTATTATTATTATTATTATTATGATGAAATTGATATTTATTATTGGTTAGTGTTATTATTATTATTACTTATTATTATTGATTATTAGAGTTATTATTATTATTATTATTATCATGTATTATTATATTATTATTATTATTATTATTGATTCATTATTATTATTATTATTATTGATTATTTATATTTTATTATTATTATTAATATTATCATTAGTAATATTATTTTATGATGAAATTCAGTTCATGTTTTATTAATGGTTACTTTAAGGGATACCTATGTTCATAAATCCATGAATCAATTAATCAGGTATAGTCATTCTTTTACACTTATGCGAATTGTCTTTCGGACTTACGTCCTTAGGATCTGTAAAAACACGTTTTTACAGACCGAAAGGAAGTAAGTCCGAAAGACTGATCAGTAAATACATCGAAAGTAACCCTTTTGCTTTTACTGCTTACTGCTTTAGTGCTTTACTGCTTTACTGCTTTACAGCTTTACTGCTTTACTGAATTACTGCTTTACTGCTTAACAGCTTTACATCATATTTTAATTTATAGTGAAACTATTTTATTAAAAACATTTTGTTTTTAATTAATAATAAAATTTTAAGAAATTTTATTAAAAAGATAACATATACTAATTACAGACCTTTAAAGCAGTGTAAACTTAAATCGAAGTAGCGCAAAGTAGCATGTGCGAACTGAGGGAATAACAATTTTATGTGTTTTATCCTGCTTATAAACTGCTTATACTGCTTTTACTTCATAGTTACATCAGTATTTTAATATAAGTATAATAATAATATATATATATATAGATATAATATATATATAGTGATACCTATTATATATATATATATATATATATATCATATATATATATTATAATATTATATATTATCATAATGATTATATATATATACGATATATAATATAATATATATATATATATATAATGCTGTTCGTAAAGAGAATGGGACACCTGTTAAATTTATAAAAAAATTAGATTTTGAGCTATTTTGCGCATTGCTCGTAAAAGGGACATTAATGTATTATATATCATTTGAAAGATTTGAAAGAGCATCTCTTTAGCTATCGAATGGTTAAAAAATTATGGCAATATGCCTACATCATGTAGTTTTGTAGAACAAAAACTGAGTTTGAGAAAACACAAATTAAAAATTGAAAATTGTTCAATTACATGAAGCTCAGTGTAACCAATCATAACACTGCTTTAAGTAGACAATCACGAAATATGTGGAATATACAAAGATTTAGTTACCAGTCTCGTGATTAAATACTTAATTTTTATTCCCTTCAATGTAAGTTTAGATAGAAGCAAAATGAATGCGCCTGACTATGTTAAGTGGAGTAGTAAAACTGGCTTGAGTTAAGCTGGATCAAGCTGTCAGAAGGGAGGATAAGCCAGCGACTCCTATTGCTAACAGCCGTATCTTTAAGCAAATCAACAACTGCCAGAATAATATCAATGCATAAAATAACTGGAAACATTGCCTATAGCACAAGCCCAGGTGTCCCAAGAACGTCTACAAACAGGGATGATCGTGTATTGTGTAGGACAACTCTTTCTAATAGGCACGTAACAAGCCCCAAACTGCTTGAAATATGGAAAAATGCAGCGTTAATGTAGATTCTACAATCACCGTACTTAAAAGACTCTTGGAAGCAGGCTTGAGAGGCTGCAAACCAAAGAAGAAACCTCTCCTAACAGACAGAGAGCGTAAGGCAAAGGACT
>JABUQX010023216.1:0-20000 GCA_015478945.1 Trachelipus rathkii | reverse complement strand
GGGTATTGAACCAAGCTTTGCAATACACTCTAACGAGAAAAAATACAGACGATGCTTCTAAGGCACGTGTTCTTCGTGACTCAGTGTGAATTCTCCGCGGTAATAGAAATTTTAACTATCAGACAGTCAGATGGACCTTTGGCCATCTTTGCACCTGGCATGACTGATGTATCCTGGAGAGAGAGATTTAAATTTCGCACTGACTTGCTCATTCATTGCTCCGACCAACCACCAATACCCAACCTTTGAGCATTCTCCTTCTATTGTGTTTGTATGCGCTCCTGTTATTGAGTCTATAAATGTTACAGAATGATTCAAGGTCAAATGATGCCACAAGGAGATATAGATGCTTTTCAATTTCGTTGATGGTACCCGTAAGTCATTAAGGTTTCTTGTTGATCTCGCCCAGCATTTTGGAATCTCTCTGTAAATATATCGGGTTGAGAGCCCAGTTGTTATCCGAACTTATCATATTCAAAAAGCACCTCTCACATGACTTTCAAAAATGGTGGCGGCAACAGCTAGGGTAAAGCGTCGTCTACCCAAGATTGTTTTCTCCAAAATTGGTATGAAGCTCCTTGAGCTCTTCTGGTGTTTGATGCGTAATGTTGTCGAGAGACACATGCAGCTCTCGACAAGTATGGAAGTACACCCATTCTCTCAGGACTAGATCAGTATAACAGGCAGGCTTGTTTCTTTGACCAGTGCGTCGTCTGCTACGAGGAACTCCTGCAGTAGTTCATTTTCAAATAGAAGAAATGTACAACGCTATTCGTTGTTTCTGCTGCTCTCTTAGAACTGTGCTCTGGTAGGAAGTTTTCCGTCCCAAGAACTACAAACACGCTTCATTCTCTGGTAGGTATAATTCGTTCCGCAAGGGATCTTCTTCAGTGTATTTTTTCTCTGAATACTTTTCGCATTTTCATGGGAAGTGGTTTGTGTTTTGACACGATTTGAACTATCAGGATTCTTCCCCAACGTGCTTCTTATTGGTAGACTAAGGGAGTTTCTTGTAGGCATTTCTGTCAGATACCCTTACACCGATTCAACAACAGAGATAGTTTGCATGGTTAAAAATTTCCCTGATGGCCACGCTTCATCCTTCTTACTATGAATTGGTCCACGTGAAGGTGTGCTCTCTGGTTTCTTGAGAATACTACTGAAACGTCCATTGGGCAGCACACATTCTCGATTATCTTCATTGCATGTGTTTTCCTCTTTCACATTTGTTCCTTCTTCTACTCACCTAAATTCTTCATTAAGCTTTGTACAAGATGGCATAAGAAAAAGCGCGAAAGGACCAATTTGTATTATGAAAAATAGATAACGTTACGTTGGTTTCTTTGTTTTGTTGGTGCTTTGGGTAAAGAAGTAGAACAAGATAGAACCAGGGGACGTAAGCGTATCTAGCTAAAAGCGAGTCAAGTATTAGCAGACAAATAAAAGAATCTTATACTATGTCAAGAGGAAAAACATTCCGCATTGAATAGTTTGCTCGTTCATTTCGAAGTTCTTTTGGTAGTTTGCTTTCTTCAGCTCGAGTAATTATAGAATCAAATCCGAAGACCATAAGAGGCCTGGCCGACCCTTTCCCATTGTTTCTAAAAGAATACCCCTTGTCTTATTTCTATTTCATCATAACCCATAGCATTCTTGATGGAGACATAGTCATCAAATATAATCAGTCTACCTTGAGGCGAAACTACTTTGCAGCTTCTTTGCAGCAGCTTCGGATTGTTACTAATTATACTGGGTTCTTTTGTAACATTTCTCCACTCTGCGTGAAGTTTCGTCTAATTTAGTACTATCATCTTGCACAAATGTTTGTTGGAATCTAGCTTTTCCCAAAGGAAACGAAGAACATCTTGTATCTGTAATTCTTGGCTGAATCTCTTAGATTTCAATTTCACAGTACGCAAATTGTAGAACAAAGTGGAAAAAAACCTGACCGATTGACTGAGGGGCAAATTATCCAAGTTCCGGTTATCGTTGGTGACCGGAATAGACCTACAATGAAAATTTTAGCTTTTGGTTCTGCTGTTATATGGCATACGGGGAAGCACATTTTTATTAATAATTTTATTATCTGGAAAAGATTAATTTATATACATTACAACGAAAATGTCGTTTGCGAGGGAAGTTAGATGTAAAATTAACAAAACAAAGAAACTCAAAAATAAGGTTTTCCGTGTAAATCTAATTTACTATGAAAATGATATTGAGGCTGTTATAGCTTGGGTTCGACTAGATGTAGGAAGATTAAGAATAATATAGAAGCTATTCTAAATGTTAGTTACAATTGTAATATATTGCCGCAACTTTGAGAGTTAATCAGTAGATAATTAATAGGGTTTAGGAGATAGGCACCTCCAAACAATTGCAGGTCAGCCAAAAACTTCTTTGTAATTTGAGCAGCAACGCGCACGCTGATTCAGCATACCAAAATATACGCTTCAAAATAAGTGATGACAAATAATATATAATCTGGAGAGGCTAATCACTTTTGTGGGCACCGTAAATTCAACATCAAATTTTTATTTCACTAGCTATATATATCTATATATATATATAGTATTATATATATATATAGCCTAGTATAGTATATATAAAATCACGGTTAACTAACTATATATAATATATATATATTATATATATATATATATATATATATATATATATCTACTATAATATATATAATATAGAATATATATAATATAACTATATATATACTATACTATATCCATATATAGATATAAGTATATATATATATATAATATATATATATATATATTATATATATATTATATATGATGATATATAATATATAATATATATATATATATAGTATATATACTTATATATATATTATATTATATATATATTATATACTATATTTAGGTGATAGGATAGTATATATATAATATAATATATAAATATATATTATTTATATATATAGATTATATAGTAGTAATAATTATAATATATATAACAAGTATATATATAAAGAGCTATAATTATATTATATATATAAAATATAACTATATATATATATAAAGTATAGATCATTATATAATACTCCGTAGTCACTCCTAATATAATATATAGTAACCCTAGTTATATATAGTATATATTAGATATATATATATATATTATATATAACTATATATATTATATTAATATATATATATATATATATATAATATATATTATATATAGTGTATATTTTAGGTGTGCATTTATATATAGTATTAACTATTCATATTACATATATATTATAAAACTTTTAAAAATATTTTTTTTTTTTTTTTTTTTTTTTAGTATTAGTATTATATATACTATAATGTTTATATATATATATATTAAAAAAGGCTGTAGCTAAGGGGGTTTGAGAAGTAAAAAGTCACTGTATTTAAAACTATAAGAAACATTTTTCTCTTATTATTTGGAATTTCAATTTATATAAGAGTCATAAAAATAATTGATTAAAAGCAAATTAACGAGCATATGACATTAACATAAATGAGGGAAAAATATATTATTATGGTTTACGTGAAGATTGTTTAGGTTATGGCAGTTTAAAAACACTTATAAGGAGAATCTCTGTGGCCGATGCAACATAGCGTAATAATATGTGAAGGTTGAAATAGATAGGTGTATTTGCTGACTCTCAGCCAACTACATGCCTTCGTGCAGCAGCAATGAACAAACGGGTTTGAGTAGATTTGTGGTCAGGCCAACAAAAATAATACTAAATTGCATTTGTGCATGTCTTTTGTTGTTGGCATTTCATATGGAGCACAACACATTATTAGATCTTTAGTGTGGCACAGTGTAAAACAGGTAGGGAATTTTTTAGCTCTTTACCTAAGTCGAAAAACTTATTTAAATATAAATAAATAGATAATATATATATATTGAAAAATTGGACAAAATAAAAAGGAATATTACGGAAAAAAAGTGTTTGGTTGAATAATGTACGACGTATGTAGATTTGTTTATGATTTCAGAGGAGTTTTTTAAAGCAAGCTGTTGAAACTTTTGATAGTTAGATGATTCAATGATATTTGCCTTCTATGAGGGAAACATCTCATATCTTTTTTAAATGTTTGTTACATCATCATGATATAGCGAATATGTTAGAATCCTTAATTTATGGTTCCAACTTTATTCTCCTGTACTATTTTTAGTTAGTGTACTTTAACGCTCACGCTCCTTCATACATTAAAGTGACACGCAACAGCACTTGCGCCTGTTAAAGGTGTGCTGAGGCTTGCTTGCAAGCTATCATCCACCAGCGGTTTGTACGATAATTTTTTACAAGTCTTAAGGAAAGTTTGCAATGTTGCATACAGAAGTTTTGCTTAATCTCGTTACCAAAGGAAAGAATAATGATTACGGGGCCCAGATTTGTGCTGACACAGATATGTGTAATAGGAAAAAAGAAATAAAACCAATTACAATTAAACTGTGTTTCTTGATGATCTTCTCAAACTCAGTTTATGAGAGTCAAGTTCGGTGAAGCAGACAGAATTACATATTGACCAATCTTATTATAAGGATTCCATTCATTATCGTGATAAAAAATTTTTAAGGAATTTTAGTATAATATAAACAATAGTTTTTGTATACAGGTAACTATGGGCATTTGTTAAGGATTATTTAGCAGATTTATCTCACTTCTTTAGAGCAAATAGAACATATAAAGTGTAAAGATTATATCTTTATTACTGAAAGGCCTCCAAAAAAATACTATTCTCATTTCAATATAAGAGAAGTAAAGACCAACAGGCAAAACATATAAACGACAAAGAAGTTATCTCGAGCGCAATAATTTTTTTGTCAGTAAGAGGAGATAAGACAGCAATGAATAATAATAGTTATAGAATAATTATATATATATAGTTAATAATTGAAATATGCAATATAACTGTGTGGTTACCTCATATATATATAGTTACTATATATATATTATATATTATAGTCTATATCTAAATATATTATAACTCGATAAGTACTGTTCGCAAAGAAAACTGAATAAAATACTGGATCTCAAGTAGATATGAGTGATAATATACAAAATGCTATTCTAACTTATCTCAATTATTTATAATGTTTCTCAATTTCAGATATTCTACAATTGGGTTTTGAAGATCTTCAGACGAATAAGTACATTTAAGTAGGTTTTCTATATAGTAGATTTCCAAGTAGAAGTAAAGTAGTATAATTGATAGTGTAGTTTATTCTTTGTAAAACAGATTATTGTTTTTTTTTATCTTTTACCAGAGTTGAGAGCATTCATTCAGACTGTAGTTTCAAATCATCAAGAAATTATTAGATGTGAGAAAAGTACCCAAAGCTTGAACCACCATTCATTAACACATCCAGAGAGAACAGAAGAAATGGGCTCACCAGTCCCAGCGTATGGTTTCAAGACCAGAACCAAAAACAAAAACCCAAAAATAATGATTTTAATTCTTTTAATTGTCTTTTGTTTTTAACCTAATGATTTAAATTTACCCAATTAAAAAATACTGACCCTTTATAATTAATAATTTAATTTCCAGCGAGGGGTTTTATTTCGACGATTTTCGGAATCTTTGATTATTTAGAATCCCGACAGTAATTCCAGCTTACGAAATACAAACGTCTGTAAAAAGTCAACTTATTCAAATCTTTGCTTACTTAGCTTTTAACAAAGTTAATACGCTAACTTCACAATGAAATCATAAAATCATAAAATCAAGAAATTAATAAGAAATTAATATAATTAATAAAATAAATTGGTGGTAAACACACCTGATGAATTGATGTTACAATGATTGAATCTGGCATCAACGAATGAATATCATGTAAAGATCCTATACTATTCCAGTCAAGATCTCGTGTTATCAAAATTAAGATTATAGCAAGAACAAACATATGATTATTAATATTAAGTACAAAGTACTCAGCAAATCTGAAAAATAGTCATATTAATATCATTGTATACTTTCTCAGGTATTTTCATAATTGAAAAGATAAATACATAATATTTCATTTTTTGTTACTCGGGTATCAGGTTAAGCAGACATACAACAGTCCCCCTAATATAAATATATATTATATTAACTATATATATATACTATATATATATATATTATTTATATATATTTATTATAATATATATATATTATATCATATATATATATACTATATTAGTATTATATAATATATAATATTACAGTTATTATTTGTATGGAGAGATGTATCGGCAAAAATTCGAACATGGCAATGTTATACAGTTGGTTATTAGTGCAACTCTTGCCCGAGTACTTCCACTGACCTTTGTCACTGATGTAGTTCAACATTCTTAATTTAATGGCAATTATCTTAAGAAAGCTTTCCTTTTTTATTCACTGTGCAGCAAAATTTACCCTCTATGTTTACCTTGTAGTTAATGTTGGAATTTATGGTAGTATAATTATATATTTATATATATATAATATATAATATATATATATAATATAATATATATTATAATTATATATTATTGTATATATATATTATTATATATATATATTACTATATATAATATATATTTCTTCTTCATTCTTCTTCTTCTTCATCTACTTTTTTCTCCCCAAGACTGAGGGGTAAGGTGGGTAACATGCATCGGAAAAGAAGCAGTAGAAGAATATGACAAAGTCGAAAAGAAGCCGAGCCTTACGGCCCCTCTGTACCATCAATTAAACTCTCTGCAGTCAGAAAATCCACCTAGAGCTTCACCGGGACGCGACGGACCCTCCTAGGTAATCGTCAATGTAGAGTTTATCCTTGGCCAGGTGGGCACAACATACCCCTGCAAACCCCGCCATTTTGTTTATTCTCGCCTCTGCCCACCTCACATTTCTCGCCTTCAGACATTCGTTTACTGACTCAATTCACATCTTTTTTCTCGATCTCCCAGCAAGTCGTTCCAAACACACTCGCTCTTATACACTCCGCTTAAACCACGCTATCTTCATCTTTCCACATGACCAAACATCCAACATACTTCATTTTTTTCTTTTCGTTGAAAAGGAATTGATTTAAGACTTATATCCTCTTTATTATATATTAATATATATTATATATTAATATATATATGTGTAATATCTTATAATAATATATATATATAATATATATATATATACTATATCATATAATATTAAGGGTATCAATATATAGTATATATTTACTCTCTTTTTTCTTTATAAGGGCAAATGCCCAAATGGGGGTAAGGTGCGTGTATGCATCTGAAGGAAAGGCGTAGGAAGAATACTGGACAAAAGTCGAAAGAAAAGACAAGGCCTTACCCCCTCTGTACCATTAATTTAGTGAGAACTCACAGCCAAGAAATCCACCCTAGAGCTTCGGACGGGGCCGCGACGGACCATCACTATGGTAAATCGTCAATGATACACGGTTCATCCCTGCCCAGTGGGCCAACCATGCCCATACAAAACCCGCATTCATCTTCTCTCTATGCACCTTACTTCTCGCCTCTGCAAAACATTTCTCTCCGTTCAGACATTTCGTTACGACTCAATCCACTTCTCTTCGGTCTCCAGCGGTTCGGTTTCACACACAGCACTATACATCCACTTAACCAAACCGACTACTTTCATTCATCCTTTCACATGACCAAACCATCTTAACATCTTTCATTTTCTTCTTATTTACCCTTTCTTCGACACACACACCTCTCTAATAGGTTTCGATCCTCATTTTATCAATTCTTTTCACACCTAGCATGCCTAAGATTGTCACTCTGAACACATTGAACTTAGATCCTATACTCTCTTATTTCAGACATGTCTCACTACGTTACAAATAACACAGGTAAACAACATACCTACATGTAAGAACTGCTAGCGCACTACAAGATTACTCCTTGTCCTCCACAAGGATTTAATTGGCCCAGCAACCTTTCTACCATTCACAACATATGCGCTCTATAAAATATATCTATATTAAATTATATATTTATATTATTATATATAATATTCTATATAATATTTATATAAAAATATATATATACATAATATATATATAAATATATTATATAATATATATAATACTATATATTAGATGATGACTATTAGTTATTTTGCCGAGACGATGACGGATATGTACAGTAAGTCTTTGACAGATGAACGGATTAATTTGAAGTTATATTTCACAAATATTAATTCTATCTCTCTCTCTCTCTCTCAAAAAACTCTCTCTCTCGTCATATATATATTTATATCATTAGTTTAATAATATATAATTATTATATATATAATATATTATTATTTTATATTATTTAATATTCTTTATATAATATATATATTATATATATAATATATAAAAATATATATATATATACCGAATATATTATATATATATATAATATATATATACTATATTATATTATAATAATATAAATCATACTAACTATATTATACTAATATATAATTACCGATAACATAATATATTATAACTATATATAATATACGATATATATAAATATATAATATATATATATTTCCGAAATATATATAGTATAATATATTATTATATATATTATATATAATTATTTATATATATTATATATATATATATAATATAACATAATTACGTTAATCTTATCACTATCAATAATATATTATACTTAATCGGCAAAATAATCGGCGAATTTTGCCGATGACGATGCGAAATATTAGTAAAATTTTAGCTAGGCAATTGTATAAAAAAAAGTAGTATTTAAAAATATATCTTTCTCTATACATCTCTCTCTCTCTACTCTCTCTCTCTCATGCCTCCTATATATATATATAATTATTATAAATTATATATATATATACTATATAATATACGTATATAAATATATATAATATATGAAATAATAATAATTTATATATATATATAACTATTATATTTATATCATAATATATATATATAAGGCTGTTAGACAGTGGATATAGATGATTAAAGTGTGTTTCAACCCCCATATATAATAGTAAGAATAATAATATAAAATATATAAAAAGAATAATCAATAGATAATAAATAAATATAATAATAATAAATTGAATATAAATAATCGTTAATCTATTGAAATTAAAAGTATTATGATTATGGAAATGATTGAGACATGTTTTGGTCTGTACACGGATTTATAGCGTCCTGTGCGCCTGTGCCTATATAGTTTAAAATTTTTAGACTTAGGGATTTATGGAAAGGTTTTTCAACGTTGTGCAGATGATACGACAAATCTGAGTTACCTCAGTAAGCATAAATGATGGTGTATTAGATATTAAAGAATAGGTGGGAGCTGTAATCGTGATGGGATATGAGCAGGTTCGTTTCATCTTCAACTAATCTCTTTCTCTCCTCATAATCCCAACTGGTTCGACTTTGTGCTTGTATCTCTAGAGCAATTCTGTTAAGAGACAGTGCGATATCGGGGTGAAAAGTTACTCCCTATCAACTTCTCGCTAATTTTCATTTCAGCTAGAAATCGTTGCAATGCAGGGTACTACTTCGACGAGCAAAGCGGCTTCCATTCAACGAAAGTTTGTTGCAACCTCATGGTTCTTCCTTATTGACAAATCTTTTTGGCCTATTGCGAAAAACATCTCTAACAATAATCATGTAAATTTGAACCTTTCCTTCTCTTATTCCATCTGCATGGCTCTACTGTTGCTAATTCGTTCAACTTGAAAAGGCCCAGTTCTTCGCCTCCTAGTTTCCTTTGGCTCACCCTGAGAACGATTCTGCATTACTCTTCTCCTCCATTTCTCTAAGGTGTTCCATGCCTTTGCCTCGATTTTGATTAATAATTGAATCGGGTGCTGGCTCTGAAATCTAATCGACACGTTAAGTAAGGCAGATTGGCACCGGCATGGATATCGTAGTGATTATTGGGAGGGCCTCCGTGCTCATACCCCAGCCCCTCAGATTTCAACCATTATTGCTCTATGTCTCACATACTAGCACTTTCCTTAGTGCTGAGTGTTGAAAGCTCGCACAAGTCCAACCTTTCCGAAAAAAAGGAGCCTCTAATACTCTCTACACTATCGCCTACGCTCTCAGTGTATACTATCTAAGCATATTGAACCTTTATCACTCGTACTTCTTAGATCACTGGGAATCTTTCATTCCCTTCTGTCCGATCGACCAGATTATGGCTTTGGAGCGACTCGAGTCTACTGAGATTACATAAGTAATATACTAACCGATTTATGGTTTTCCGCTCTTAGGAAACTTTGTAGACTTGCGTAGTGGAGCTTTACATTTCCCAAGCATAATTGAACCGGTATGGCAGGGTCACATGCTAATCAAGCTCCCCTCTTTTGGTATATACCTCCTTCTCTTTGCTTACTTGATCTATCTTTCTTTCAATCGTTCAAGTAAAAATTTATAGTAGGTTAAGTTATTATTTATCCTGCCAAAATAGTGAGAATGATTCCTAAGCGTTCTTCTATATCTCTACTGTTAACATTTCTAATTCTTCATGTAATGATCTTACTCAACTGGCACATTCTAACTCTAACTCCACTATAGCGCGCATCGCACTCGAGCCCTTCATTCTTCAACTTATGTTCATTACATAGCTCCCTCTCTTACTTCTAACGAAATTGCTCGTTACGCTCTTAATTCTTTCCGTATCTATTTCGCTGTCTGCGATTAGGAATTTGCGGATGGAGGTCATCTAAACCTTGTAATGAAATTCCATTCTTTAAAACAAACATTAACTAGCAGAATCTTCTCTTAAAACAACCCTTCTACAACTTTCCCTATCTCTTTCTCGACGTTTTCTCGTCTCTCCTAGTTTGAAAATGTAAAAATCTTCGGCAAGCTTAACTAAACAAAGAAATGTTTGGAAATATTTAAGGAGGAAAAGAGGTTGCTTGGGCGGCCTCAAGCAAACTGGGAGTTCTGTTTAGACCTGCAGAGAGCTTGTTTTTCTTTCTCAACTGCCCAGCTATACATGGGTCTAATCGGCCGCTTGTATGGAGTATGATCTAATATCTGGGGGGGATCTGTTTCACCCGAGGCTTTTGGAACACAAGTCGGCAAAGCCCAAAGGTATCACCCGGTTCTGTACTTCCAGTTCACTTGTCCCTCTATTGGTTGGTGCTTTATCTCTATTATGTAGGTACCACAGCGCAGGGCTCGAGGAACTTATGCTACTCGGCGTACACAACCTTTACGATTGCCCTGTGCACCAAAGGTGCTGTATATGCGCACAAGTTTTTATGATATTAGAGTACTCCAAGCTGTTCTTGCGGGTGCTTCCTTCTTCCGCAACATCTGTTTCTGGCGAATTCTCATATCCCATCTTCGTAATTTCGTGTGAATTTAATCTCCACTTTTAGGCCTTGCGTCTCGTTCACCTACTGCCGTACTTCCCTAGGGGTGAATTTTTAGCGTATACACCTCTCCTTGACTAGGGCACTGCCCGTGGTGGTGGTGACAAAGCAAACATTCTTGGGGGGAGCAAGAGATTGGAAATGAACCTGAATCTTCAATAGCTACCTCACTCCAAACATCAATTCAGATTTTAACCAGAAATTCGCACTCTACCTTCAACATACCTCAGACATGACCCATATGTACAACACACTTCCTTTGACCTTTTTCAACTTAAATTTAAACCATTAGATTCTAGTACTCACACACAAAAATCTTCATAGCTCCTGTTAACCAAGTCACTCATTCACACACTGCCAACACTTCTTTCCCCTACTCATTGTCCTTTCCACACCAGCACAAATACCATTTCACACACTACTACAATTGATTCACGTTTCCTTTCGCTTTGTTTCAGTCATAGCGAGCAATCAAATTTACCCTTTCTAAATACATTCCATCCGCTCTCTCTCCTCACCATTTATGCCTCTGACATTCCATGTAACCCACACGATTTCAACACATTTCGCTCGAAAAATAGAAGGCGACTTACGGCCGATCACGAACCTTCTCGAGGGCATGCATTACATTTCCTGACAAAGTTAAGGGTAGTGGGAACAGCCAGGCCAACTAACCACGTCCTTAGTCGCCTTCTATGACACGCAGGACATACGATGTGGATAATTTTTTTCCCCACACATAGGGATGTCTGTAAGATGTCTTGAGAAGAGGGGGTGTGGATATAAGTTATGGTATATGATATATGTGGATAAAAAGGTGGTGTCTCTAAGATGTTGTCTGGAGGATGAATAGATATGACGCAAGAACACCAAGGCGACTTAGGCACTGGAATGTCTACTACCATAATCAAATGGGTAATATATAATAATATATATATATTATATAATATATATATATATATATTATTATATATATATCATTATTATATATATATATATATAATTATATATATATTAAATATATATATTATATATAATATACTATTCTATGAGTTATTAATATTATCCAAGAATTTCCTTTACATAATTTGTTTCAATTAATGACAAATTGAGCGTGACGATGAAAACAAATATGACGATTTTCGCAATGACGACGACGATAATCGTCCGGCTCACTAATAATACATATAATTATAATATATATATATTATATATATATATAATATATACTAATATATTTTATTATATTTATAATATTATATATATATTATTACTATCAATATATATATATATCGCGTCAAACGGGTAGAGCGACGGAGTCGCATGGCAAGGTCGTGGGTCTGAGAATCCGAGTTCGGATCCTAGGTAGAAATTACTATGAAGTTCCTCTCCTAGAATAGAGCTCATTCCCGTGAGGTGTGAACTTTAAAAAACAAAAAGAAATGTTAATTATAATTTCTATTTATTTTTTATATATATATATATATTATATATATATATTATATATTATTAATATATGATTTATTATGTATATATATATTATATATTATATATATCTATATATAATATATATACAGTATTTGCAAAGCTGAGTGTGCATGAGCTAAGATTAGAAGTTTTTTCACTTATATATATATATATATACTATATATATACTATACTTATATATACATAAATATATACTATATTCTATATATACTCTCTCTCTCTACTCTATATCTATTATTATATATATATATATATAATATATATATATATAAAGGCTGAAATAAATGAATTGGCTCAACCCCAATAAAATGATAATAGTAATATATAATAAATCATCAAATTAATAATAATATAATGAATCAGAGTTATAAGTTATCAATAATAGGAAAAGATAGTGAGTTGTTAGAAAAAATTAAAAGTATTTATTAAGATGATGAGAAACTGTTTGTGGTCTGTAATGTAATTTTTAGCAAAATGGATATTTCATATTAGTTTTAAAAATTTTTAGAACTAAGGATTTAAATGGACGGTTTTCAAGTTTGAGATCGAAGCAAATTGGTACTCAAGTAAGGAATAATGATAGATATATATTAAGATTTAAAAGACATGGGTGGGCAGCTGCTACTCGTTAGGATGGAAATCGAGCAGCGAAGTTCGTTCCTTCTATCAACTAAAACTTACTCAATGCTCAGTCATATCCTGGTGTCGATTGTGCTGTGTTCTATGCCATTCTAGGGTTAGAGACGACTGCGTATTGCGGGGGTGGAAGATCTCCTATACACTCTCGCTAATTTCATTCACGCAGAAATTCGTCCTTTGCGGGAAATACTCTTAGATCGAGCACAGCGGAGCTATTACCATCAAACGGAAAGTACGTTGTCACTCATTGGTTCTCCTATGACAATCTTTTTTGGAACGTAATGCGAGAAAAACCATCATCCTAAAAGTTCTTAGTTAATTTTGCCTTTACCCTTCTTTATACTCGATATGATGGTTCTGTTGCATATTCTTCAAACTGAAAATGAGCAGTGTCTTCGGCCTCTCCATATTTTTCCTTTGGCTCGTCCCTGAGACGATTCTCGGCATTACACTCTTCAAGATCTCGCTTACTCCTATCAGGTGTCCTATGCTTTGCCTACAGATTTGTGAATATAATATTGATCGGGTGATGGCTCTGAAATCTAATGAAACGTTGAGATAAGGCAGATGGCCCGAAAGGCGATTCCGGTCCGTAAGAATTTGAGGGAGTGTGCTAATCCGTGCTATTACCCGCCCTCGATTCACCATCTTCTCTAATGTCTCTCAATCTAGCACTTCTCCCTAGTGTTGAATACTCGCACAAAGTCAGACCTATTCGAAAAAAGGAAACAGCCGCCTGTCCTATCTAAGCTATCGCCCTACAGCCTCTCAGCTGTATTTGCTATCTAAGAGATGATTTTGAAACCTTCTCGAACTCGTTACTTCTTGAGATCATTCTAGGAATATAAATTCCTTTTTCCGATCGCCAGTAATGGCTTTTGGCACGCTCGAGTCTACTGGAGATATACTTAAACATATCTAAACGATCTTATGTTTTTTCCGATTTAGAACAACGAAAGGACTTGGCGTGTGAGCGCCTTTACATTTCCACAGCATTGAAAACAGAAACAGCTATGGCAGGTCGAATCCCTGCTCTCCAAGCTCACCTCCTTTTGCGGTTTCCATCTATGCTTTTGCACGTTACTTAATCGGTCTTATGCTAATCTTATCTTTCAAATCGTTCAATATCGCCAGTTGTCGATGGGGCGACTTCTTCTCTTTTCTGTCAATAGTGGTGTTACCTCAAGGGTTCTGTCTTATCTCTACTTTGTATTCTTACTTAATTCATTAATGAGCTTAACTACTGCACTAACTCTTCCACATTACAAATTATGTCGATGACCTCGACCTTCCTTCTTAACTTATTTCAATTCTGCTCACCCTCTTTATACTTCTAGAATGAGCCTTTCGTTCTCATTCTTCGATTCTATTTCGCTTTGATCTGAGAATTGCGCGGTGGAGAGTCATCTTTAAGTGATGTTAAATTCATTTCTTGTAAACAACTTTCTTACATTTTTCTAAAACATTTTAACACTTCTACCTCTTTCGACGGTTTTCTCGGCTCTCCTGTTGACATATAAATCGCTTTGGCACTTAACATAAACAACAAAAATGTCTTGGGAAATCCACATCACAACGTTCTTGCTAGGGCCGTCCCTCAAAGAACTAGGGGAAGTTCTGTTTGCTGCGAGACTTTGTTTCTACTATCATCACTGCCCCAGCTTTAAATGGGTCTTATCGGCCTTGTATGGGTAATATCTTCTTTGGGCGGGGGCCGGTTTCACCCGGCTTAATTGAGACAAAGTGGGCAAAGCCCCAAAAGGCTTATAACCCGGTCTGTACTTCAGTTCCATTGTTACGCGGCGCGCATGTTGGTGCATTTATCTCATATATGGAAAGGTCCACAGCGGCAGGTTCTGCTCGAGGCACTTATTACTCGACGTCCAACCTTTTAGCGATTGCCCTCGATAGCACAAAGCGGTGCTGTATATGCGCACAAGTTTTTTTTTGATATTCTGGTACTCAAAGCATAGTGACATTTGCGCGTGCTTCCTTCTTTCCCGCACACTACGCGTTTCTGCACTGGAAATTACTCTTCCCATCTTCTGTATTAATCCTCGGCTTGAATTTGAATTCACATTTAGAGGCTGCGTCTGTGCTACATATGCGTACTGTTTGCCATGAGGAGTGATTTTTGAGCGTACAACCCTCCTCCTTGATTAGGGCACTCGCCGTGAGTCGGTGGCTGACAAAAAACTTACTTGGCGGGAGCAGATAATGTGCGAATGAAACTTAAATCTCCTGCTCACTCAGTGTTCCAAAACATCAATTCAGATTTATCCAGAGAAAATCGGCACTGTCCTTCAACATTACCCTCAGATGGACTCTTGTCACAACACCACTTAATTTGACCTATATTTTCATATTTAAATTTGACCATTAGTTCTAGTACTCACACAAAAAATCTATCATAGCTCTTATGCCACAAAGTCACTCATCAGAAGAACTGCAACACCTTTATCCCCCATCTCATTCTTTCCACACCAGACAAGTACATTTCACACACACTACTTATTTTCCACCGTTTCCTTTCATCTTTGTTTCAGTCCTGCGAGCAAATTTAATTGTCCTTTCTAAATAAAATCCATCAGCTCATTCTGCCTCACCATTTTTTTAATTCTTATTCCTCTGAATATCCATGACTACCCCACGATTTCAAACCAGTTTCTCGGCACGAAAAAAAATTAGAAGGCCGCTTCGGCGCGATCCACGGGACTTCTCGTGGCATGCCATTAAATTCCTGACAAAAGATAAGTCCGGTAGTTTGGGCAGCAGCCAAACTGCCACCCGTCCCTTCGTGACCTTTTCTATACAACGCAGGACAGTTAACGATAAGTAGAATCAATATTTCTTCCCCAACTAGGACTGTCTGTAAGATGTATAGGAAGAGGGGCCCAACAAAACCCATCAATGGAATATAGTATGATGTATATGATACATGTGCACGAATAAAGGTCACGAGGTGTCTCTAAGATGTGTCTGAGAGGCATGCAAGATAGACATATGAAGCACAGACACACAGGCGCAACCATCTTGCTACTGAATAAGTCTTACATCCATATCCAATGGCGTATATATCATATAATAAGATTACTATAATATAATACATCAATATAATCCTACTATATACGTACATATATAACCTCTACTCATAGATTACTTCACTACTATTATATACTCCATAAATTGAGTTTGTAATAATATATCCACAAACTATCTCTCAATATTTGCTTCAATTCAATTCGCCACAACTAGACCGATGCGATTTGCAGAGACTATGCGATTGTTTCCAATGCAGATCGAGCACATTAAATCAGATCCACATAAATCACTAAGCTTATCACCATATACTATATCTACCCTATAATCTATCTGACTACTATATACACCCTTATACTTATAATACTCAATATCATATACATATATATAATATCTAATACTATATCCATAAATAACTAATATAATATCCTTACCTACTATATCTACTAGTATCGCTCCAAACAAGGAATTTCCTAGAGCGACGGCCAATCGCAATGGCAACCGGTTCGTGGAAGCTTACGAGTCCTAGGCTGTCGGATCCCTAGGTGAAATTAACTATAGAAGTTCCCTCCTTGATAGGGGATATCAGTCATGAGCGTAAGAATTTAAAAAACAAAAAAAAATAGCTTACTACTACCTAACCCAACCTACTCCTCAAAATATACCTATACTCATACTACTATCCTTATATCATATACTACCCCATACTATAATATCCCTCCTTACCCCTACCTACTTATATATATACACATATCCTATCATAATAATATCACGTAAAGCTTTGCAACAGACGAGGTGACCTGTACGAGCTAGATTGAGACAGTTTTTTCACCTCGTCGTTATTCTCAAAAACTCACTATGGAACTTGACTCATTTTGAGAACCTTGTGTCCTCAACTACATGAGACAGCTATCGACATGCAACAGCTGAATACTAGTATTATTATAAACATTATATCATCATCTTCCTATACTGGCAACACTACTCTCCCATTACCCTCTACACCAACTGGAACAACGTCTTTGTAATTCATTAATGTGATAATCGTCACTTGAAAATTTAGCAGTGAAAATATTTATGTTTGGTCCTTGTTTCAAAGATGATTCTTGCTCTCATTATCCTTTTCACTATCAGTTGGAGTCCATATGCAGTCGTGTCTTTTACTTGTCAATTTTAAGCAGAGCACATCTAATTAGAGAGTGTTTCCTGTGCTCAGTCGATGTGTCTGTCAGGGAATCATAACCTTGAGCGCACTGTATCATGAATTTTGTTTGATTAATCCTGGCGAAGGGATTGAGTCCGCAGCAAGAGCAGACGGGCGACAGCTGTTACTCACCGTTCATTAGATGGATACAAGTATTGTTTTCTCTTGAGAATAAATATTCGTGTGGATCGTGCGCTTGCAAGCACGTAGTATTTGAACTATACAGAAACGTTGAATTAGGTTGACACTGAATGTGTTTATAATTTAGGTTATAGGAGGATGGCCGGGCGATGGGGGTGCCGGAGCTTGTTTGAATATATGTGCAGTAGCAATCAGCCTTAATGGTGATTGACCTTTTTACCTCGAGTGCATGCTAGGGGTCCTGTAATGTTCGATGCGGGAGTGAGTCTATTGAGAGTGCGATTACCATATCGAGAATTGGACTGACCCTGTCTGTTCAAAGATGCTATTCTACCTAAGGGAAGAGAGGATTATATGTTTTGTTAGCCAGATGGGCGTTTATCATCATTGAGAAGCGTCATACTTCTTCTGTATAGGTATACTCATTTTATGGAATGTTGGGACTGTGATTTTTGAGGGCTTCCCGCGATGGTAAGGGCGATAGCATAACGGACGCGACTAAAAAGTACTTCTGCTGCCAATATCACAACCACCCCAAAAAACTATGAGGTCTCTTCTTGGTTGGCAACAGATCTAGTCTACTGTCATCTATTTAGGTGCATTTCCCACGCCAATTATTGTCGACTGCTCGTGCTGGGGCTCTAGAAGTAAATATCTGTATGATGTGGATTGTGACAATAGCTATATGTGCATCAAAAGTGTCAGCCTTAGGATGTGGACCCCATGGTTTATTGACGACGGTGAATCTAATGTTGAATAGAACCAACTGCTCCGTTCAATGTTGATGATTATCTTTGTCTAGATCACGTAGCGTTACCTGTTCATAGATCAGGATAACCCCAACACACAAAATTCTTGACGGTGTGCATCCTCTTTGTTGTTTAGCCAACTATTTTAAGCTGGTCTATATACTGTTGTAGTTCTTACATGCTGCTATTCTCATAGAGTTTTGAGCTGTGGATCTGGTCTAGGCTCATCTGCTCAGCTCGTATAGTTATGAGGGTCTGTGTCGTCCTGACTTTAAAGGTTAAAAAGTGTCGGCGAAAGGATGGGGCCTGGGGGAGTCTGTTATATAATTTGTATGCTCAGGTAGAGTCGCGCACCCTTTATGGAGTCTAGATTGATGCGATGGGGCACCGAAATTGCTATCATTTTTTTTTCTTTGTATATTCCCTATATACTCGTATTACACTCTTTCGTTATTAAAATGTGCACAGCTGGCAACATACCATAATATGTTACATCGTCTATTGCTTCCAGGAGATGGAGAGATGAGCCGTGGGACGTTTGTTTAAACCCAGTCAAGACTATGTTGTGTTACGATGATGGTTAGAAGAATGGTAAGTGGAGTCGTTTTTGTCCTAATCCCATCTCATGTTGTGCAGGTTTCGATAAGGGCCATGCTGAAGCATCAAGGAGATATTCTATTTAGGATTACTTTATATAAAGCCTCTTTATGCTTCGCACTAATATTGGCCATCTTTAGAGTGACCTTCAAATCGGCATCTTTTTACAATACAGTAGCTCTTTTAAACACACCAAACACCACTCTATAATTTCTTAATAAAAGTAACCAACTGTTTTGTAGAACTTGTTTAATCACACCCCACACAGAGTCTCGCATAAACTAGAGTTCAACAATTAAAACAGGTCTATAACTATATTAAAGTTTTCGTAATATTTATCGAATTAGTTCGTCATCTTTATACCACACTTGAATTAAATTTAAATGACATGACATTTGTTACCTGGTTTAAACCACTAACCTACTCTTGCTCGAGTTTCTCAGTGGTGTTACTAACCAACAAAATTTACCTCTCGGTTAATCTTAAACAAATGTTTGGCAATGACCTCTCTGATTTATTGAATGCTAGTTTTAAATCGAGGACATTCAAAATTTAATAGAGTTGGTTTATGGACAAAGTAAATATTTTTTTTAAATAAAATAAATTACTTAGTCACTTTCAAATATTTACAAATAGCAGAGAAATTTCAGAATGCCACTCTACATGAGCAAACCAACTGTTTTTGTATAGATTTGATGCCAATGAACTTTGATACAGATTCATTACTTTTCAACAGAAGCCTTTTTACTAAGCCTTATCTCCGTC
>JABUQX010023214.1:12500-16284 GCA_015478945.1 Trachelipus rathkii | reverse complement strand
TTATATTATTATTATATTATTATGATTATTATTATTATTATATTATTATATTATTATATTATATTATTATTAAATATTATTAGAAATCAGAATTATTATGGATATCAGGGAATTTGAGAATTATAATGTTTCAGTGTTTCTGTTCGGAAGTTAGGTGACGTTTATAAAAACAATGGAACATTCAAAATACTCTTTTACAATTTCTATTTAGTATTTTATTAATTATACTTAACTAATAAATGTTTATTTGTATTACAATTGTTATTTTCAGAGGAAACATCATTTACTGACCCTATAACAGACTATACAAATGAAATTGAAGAACCTTTCACAAGCGATGACACTATTTTGCCTATGCATTCAGATACAAGTCTAGCACATAAGCAGTGTCATACACCCACCGTTTCTAAACAAAGTAAAAGAGCCAAAGTACAGGTAATAACACCTAGGTTAGTTGCTACTTTTGATAAGTGCAAAGTCAGTGATCGTGATGCTGTTAGAATATTATCTGCCGCAGCTGAGGCCCTTGGTCATGACCCTACAAACATAGTTATAAATCGCAGTTCTATCTCACGCTGTCGAAAGCGTATAAGAAATGAAATAGCAGGAGACATATTTAATAAGTTCAAGGAGCATGACTTACCACATATAACGGTACACTGGGATGGAAAAATTCTGACAAATGTTACTGGCACGGAACACGTAGATAGACTTCCAGTAATTATAACTTCTGGGGTAATAGAACAATTATTAGGAGTACCAGCGATTAATTCGGGTAGTGGGCAACACCAAGCTGATGCCGTATATGAGGTACTAGAAAAGTGGAACGTCAGCGAAAGAGTTGAAGCCTTTTGTTTTGATACAACTGCTACAAACACAGGTCGATTTCAAGGTGCCTGTATATTACTAGAACAAAAATTAAATAGAGATATTATGTATTTCCCATGTCGTCATCATATATATGAAATTATTTTGAAGGCTGTATTTGATTCAACAGTTGGTCATTCTTTTGGTCCAGACATTTCCATATTCAAGAAATTTAAAGAAAATTGGTTCAAAATGGATAAATTAAAATTCACACCAGGTATAACTGATGAATTTGTTAAAGAAAAGATATTAAATACGCAAGATCTCCTAGATTTCTCTTTGAAAACTCTTAAAGAAAAACAAGTTATAGAGATTATAGAGAACTTGTAGAACTTATGGCAATTTTCCTTGGATGAATTCCTCCTCGAGGTATATATTTCCGGATGCCAGGAGCCTTTCATCATGCCAGGTGGATGGCCAAAGCTATCTATTGCCTTAAAATTTTTCTTTTCCGTAAACAATTTAAAATATTGCCAAATGAAATAAGTAGAATCAGAGATGTGTGTCTATTTGTTGTTTGTCTTTATGTTAAAGCCTGGATTCGTTCATCTTTTGCGACAGACGCTCCTGTTCAAGATCTGAAATTCCTAAAAGACCTTTACTCGTATAAGGATGCTAATGAGGAAATCAGCAAATTAGCTTTGCATAAATTTTGCAATCATTTGTGGTACCTTTCACCTGAAGCAGCTGCAATATCATTTTTTGATGAAAATGTTTCATTACAACAAAATTAAAAATGGTAGAAACTCTGGAAAATTATGATGTTTCTGAGGAAAATGTAAAGAAGGTAACAGTTCATCCCAGGGACGTGGATCAATATTTAGGAACAGATATAGATTACTTCATTAACCAGAAATCCAAGCGATTCTTTGAGCGTTTTTCAATAAAAACAGATTTCTTGATTATGCATCCTTCTGAATGGAATAATGAAAACTTTCAGAAAGGAAGACAAATTGCAATCGGGCTTAAAGTTGTAAACGATGTTGCAGAACGGGGAGTTAAGTTAATGGAGGAATATAACAAAATATTGGCTAAAAATGAGGATGACAAACAGTTTATTTTGCAAATTGTATCCGCATATAGACGACGATATCCAGATGCTAAGAAATCGACAATATCTGCTAAATTTTAAGCTAAAAAAGCAAATCATAATTATTGTGTATCGAAATTAACATTTTTGAAATATAATACAAACATTCATCATATGCGCCGCCTGTTTCTTTCGCCTAATCTTGCTGAAACTTTTAGAGAATAAACGTGACTATATATGGAAAAATTCTAGGGGGTGTCTCCAAAGTTTTCTCAAAATTTATTTTTTGCCCCTATAGGTAAGGGCCACGCTAATATATATATATAGGGACCGCAGTGATATAGGGGAGAAAAATATATAATATATATTATATTTTTATATATATATATATATATATATATTTCTCTTTTTGAAATATCAAAATATGAATGATATATCTAAGCATATTTATAAGTATTTATATATATATATAGATATATATATATATATAAATATATATAATAATATATATATATATATATATCTCCCTGTATACAAAATATAATATAAATCTAAGCATCATCTTGATATATTTATATATATATATATATAGTAAATATATTATATCTAGAGATATAATAATATACTTATTCACTGATATATTCTAATACTATTTTTTGGTTCACCTTCCATCAATTCCTCATCCTGTCAGCCGCGCAAGCATCTTTCTCCTGACGCCCTCTCCTGCACTGTTCCTATTCTCTTCAGCGCTCCATATTTGTAGCTGTACATCTTTCCAGAAGTCCTCCACCGATTTCGCCCATCTCTTCTTCAGTCTTCCCCTTGGTCTTCTGCCCTCGTCCATTCCCATCTTCTTTTCGCCATTCTGTCCTGCTCCATTCTCTCCAGAAGTCCCCACCATCTCAATCTCCCCACATCCATCTTCAGTGTCATCTTCTTCACCCCTATATCTTTTCTAATAACTTCATTCCTTATTCTATCTCTCCTACTATTTCCAATCATAGTTCTTAATATCCTCATCTCCGTTGCTTGTATTCTACTCTCCTCTCTTCTAGTTGTTGTCCATGTTTCCGCTTCGTACAGCAGTGTCGGAATCAGTATGCTGCTTAAAATCACTTTTTTAACCTCTATTCTGATGTTTGTCTTTCATCAGGGGTATACCGCTTTCATAACTAATCCATACTTTTCCGTCCTTCACGTAATCTCTTCCACACTTCCTCCCCTTCTGTTAAAACATCCTCCGAGATAATTGCAGGTATTTACCAACTTCACATCCTTTTCTCTCACCATCATTCTCATCCCCTCCTTATTTCCTCCGGCTACTGTTAATATCTCTGTCTTCTGTATGTTCATCTTCATCCCTGCTTCCTCCAACTCCTCCGCAAACAACTCCACCACCTCTCGGATTGCCTCCTCTCTCTCGCTCCAACATGCCAAATCGTCCGCATATGCTATTATGTGCCCTTTAAATTCTCACAGCCTCTCTTTCACTTTCCTTATCACCACGTCTAAATATAATATAAACAGCAGTGGCGATAAAACACTCTACTGCTTCACTCCTGTTTTCACCTCAAACCATCTATCGTTGTCGCCACTCAGTCTTACAATACAGCTGCATTCTCATACATACTTACTGCGCCTTCTTAATCTACCCTTCACCCCATAATTCCTTCTCCATAGCTCTCCAGGGCTTTTTCCTTGGACCGAATCGAATGCCTTTTGAAGATCCGCTAAAGTACAAGAATCTCTCCATATTCCAGATTTCCAGACCATTTTAGTGTGAATAAGAGTCCGTCGTTCCCTCCTATATATCATGATATATATAATTATATAAATATATATTATATATATATAATATAATTATATATATATATATATATATACATT
>JABUQX010023214.1:0-5000 GCA_015478945.1 Trachelipus rathkii | reverse complement strand
ACTAGCAGTAATTCGAATCTATATTTGGGTGAATTTAGCAAACAAACTCCCACGCACTACAAAGACATAAGGAAAAACACGTGAATATAATAACAGAACAAAAATGAAAATTTTAAAATCACATATAAAATATTCCTCATAGTTTCAAATACAAACCACACTATATTTTTAGGTTTAAAATATTAATCTTTGCTATATTTTTTTAATATTTATCTAACGAATCGTGAAATACATTAAGGTCTTTGAGAAAATCCATTACCATTAGTATCTTCCTGTGTAACTTCTTCAATATCGCACCGTTCAAGTCGATAGTCTTCTTCCTTGAACCACAATGGATACATCTCGATGTCGTCAGCATCAGCGATAGCAGCCGCGGCTTACGGCGATTAATCAGTCGCTGGCGTGTTTCCATTACTTCTTCGTCTCTTCGAGCGTGAGTGTGGTCGGTTAGTATTCGTTTTAAGAGAACGGTTCGTTAGAAATAGAAAAGGTGTTAATGTTTGTCTGAATAGCTTCAATCAATTTTTCGATCACGAGTTAATACTTGGCATTGACGTCTGGCAAGAAATTCCTGAAAGCATACTCCGAGACGCCGGTCGCTTAATCTTAACGTATGGACCTTCTTAATCATAACTCCTCTCAAGTACAATTACAGTATATTTATTACGTATAGTCCTTTCGTGTCCGGATACGTAATGAGAAACTAATTCAAAACTATGTGAATATGAGCAAGAATAAATCCTGGAGTACACTATGATTTATCTTATGGAAAAATAAAACGATAACACATCCATTACTTATAAGGTTATCGGAGTGGAAATGGTATATACGAGGATATATAATAAGTCGAATATTTGCTAAATTTATAGAACGATTTATTAACGTGAAGAAATAGGTACTGATGTAATTCCGGAATAATTATCTTATGCTAACATATTACTTACACTTATGAGATGGGGATTACGCAGACGGACAACTAACGGCGGTTGTCAGAGGCCTCAGCAGCTGATATGCCGCATTCCTGAGGCTTTTTAGGAAAAACCACTCTCACGGGATCATATTGGAGAAGGCCCGTTCTTCAAGTGTTTAATTTTCTCCGCGTTCTCAAGTATTAGTCTGGCGGCGCGCCTGCTGGGATCTTTAGAATAAAAGTTTCACCAACTGCGCTCAAAATCAATAGACTCTTTCTCGAAGACGCACCATCATCAAGCGAAACTGGTATGAGCCTAAGACACAACGGTCGTGGAAATATCTGTTCTAGTGGTTTATACTGTGCGGGATATAAGGATGGGGAGGGCAGGGGATGCTATTCCCAATTGAAGTTTGTTCACGGCATTCAAACTAGATCCTAATTGGATCCTGGTATTTACGTGTTCATCTCCTAACACTCGGAATATTTCATATGTTTTTGGGGTCCGCACTTGCTGACTCCTGCTTTTTGTAAGAATATCAACTAGGCATGATGTATAACTATGGATATACTATTATAAGTAAAATTGGGTGGTTATATATGACTCATAATCTATTTGTTGAGCATTAATGTATTACTCTATAATCGATAAAACGTGTTGAAATTTTTCGATTTGGCCACGTTATATACGAGAGATAATGGATTTCATTTCTTCTTTCGGTCAATGCCGTAATAATATGGGAGCTTATTTTACTTAAGTATCTTTATAACCTACGTTATTTTATAAAAAATGGACTGAGAACAGTCCTAATCAACGTGAACGCTACTAAGTATATGAGTATCATAGTTGATATCAACATAACTTATATTTTCGAGGTATTTAACTATAAATGCTTTGAATATTAGTATATATATATATATTATATATCCAAATATAATAGTAATATGTTTGATATCGATAACTTAAAATATAGGTATCGATATATAAAGTAGTTATCTATAGTGATAAATATATATAATCTTAAAAAAAAAATTTGTTTATTATTACATTCTCATACTTATATACTAAAAGTCGTATAATAACATAGACTTAATTCTCTTTTTTTCGCAGAGTAATACTATTTGAACTTCAGATGGAACTTTTGTGTACTCTCTGGATTTTAGCATAAGTCCGTTATAATTTACCGAAGTATATTTCCTTTCGTCTCGTAGTGAGAGACACTAAATATAGATGGATAAATAGGGAATTAAATACGTTGAATTTCTGGGGTTTGCAAAAATTAACAGGTAATAATAACTATTTTATGTAGTTGTATATTTTAAAATATATAATAGATATATTTAATATATATTATATTTATAATATATACGTTCTAGTTCTAATTCTATTATATATGTATTATATATATAAATATATTATATTATATTATATTATTTGTAAGTTGATTTTCTTCATAAATTTAAGAACCTTCGCCGGAGGGTACGAGATAAATATAATAAAATGAAATTAGTTGTTTTCATAATTTTAATATTTTAAACGCTTTGTTTTTTATTTAAACACTTATTAAACAATATTATAATTAAGAAACTTCAATTATAGTTAAATCAAATAATGAAGCAAATGAATTATTTTTTATAATTTCCTATTGTCTAGCTAGTTCTATCAAGATTAGTAATACATTTTACCAGAATATAATAGTAATATATTTATCAATACAATTTCTACCATTTTCTTACGAAGAAAACACGTGTTTTTTTTTATGAGTGATATGGCAAGTAAGTAAATGCTTTTTATCGCGTATTCGTACTTTCCATGTATACGTTGGGTCGAAATCGTTTCCATTTGCTGAAAGGGTAGTAAGCATCATCATCTATAAGCAAGTACAGATACAGCAGCAGACATCGCAGTAGCTAGAAATGACATTTTAGTAAATCAGGATTCCTACGAATAATGATGTCGAAAGTGCACCTGACTCGAATTTAAAATATCTCAAAAGACGCTTATTAACGAAATTAAAAGTCGAACATTCGAAGGCACGATAATCTTTTAATCGTTGCATCTTAGAAAATCATTCATATCGTTATCATATAAGCTCTCCCACCAATTATGTGATTTTTGCACTTGTTTGTTCATATTGGAGAATAACTCCTAATATCGAATGTCCGGTCACATCATTTCTCGCGAGTACTCTAGATAATGACGAGGGGCCAGTATTTTTTTTTTAATTTTCTTACCAGACAATCGTTTTCGCACCTCACTCATGAGTATACGAACAGATTAATATTACTCCGTTTTTCGCGTAACGGTAGCGGCTTTTCGTGACTCGCTCCTTATCCGGCGTCCGCTCTAATTCCGATTAATGTAGAAGGCTCTCCTATAATAATCTGGCCGTTTTCTAACACATTAACGACATAATTGTTTCGAAATTAAATTATTTTACCGTTTTTGAGAAATCGGTCGTCTTCGCGTGGAATAGAAACCTATCGCCATCACAGAGATTTGTCTCCTTTAGTACCTCTCTCAAGTTTCGGGATAAGGATGCGTAATAGTTTTCGCGTTTCTTGAAAATCTCGACGAGGGGAGAAAAACAGAGTCTAATTTTCTCTAAATATATATGGTTTTCTCTCTCCCCACGAAGCAACTACATTAAAGTTTAGGGAGAGTTATGAGGGCCTTTTGTAGTTGGTTGGGCCAAACACTTAGTTGGTCGAATTCGAATGAAATGCCAGCGTTCTCAAAAGCGAGTCGGGAATAGGTGTTAATGTTTTTGGGCGAAGGCTCTGGTGCCCCTTGCTGACGACGTCGCGTGAAATGTCGTCGTCGTTCGTGGGTGTTAAATTGATTTCATTGGAAGATGATCGAGGTGTGATTAGGTCGATTTTCAAACGGTATCATACAACGAAAGATAAAACTTCGCCATTCGAGTTCCCTTCGTCGGTTGATTATCTTCTTTTATTCAGCTGTAAATTGGAAGGACATGTCGATGTACGAATATTTGAATTTACACGCAAACAAATGCCAAAAATTCCATTTTTAACGACTCGATTAAGCTCCTTATACTTAGCAATCGTTTTTCTGAATTAATAATATAAACTCCAACTGGGAGGGACGAGACCGCGATATCGAGCATTTCCTCCTTAACTCAACTGAGTAGACCATTCACGTCCCCAACGCGTTTAAATGAATTATGTTAACCCCTCTCGGCGTTTTTCTCTCCTTTGGCGTTCGGAACGAAAAACGAATTTTGGGTATTCAAACTATGAACTTTTAATCATTCGCTGTGCTCTTTAAACAACTCTTGTATGAGAACATACCATTTTTTTCATCTTTTCTTACCTAATGGATAGAATTTTTAACGATCATTAGCTAATAGAACTGGGGTATTTTATGGACATCGATGGTTTAATATTCTTGAGGGAATTCCATGAATTTAATGTCCGTGTTTAAAATAATGCGTCATGTTGTTTGGGCCGAGAAAAAGGAAATGTGGGACACTTGACAAACGAGCGGGGTATATTTTAGAGGTCGCTGAGAGTAATCATATTGCAATTCGCCTTCATGGCGTTGAAAGAAATATCTAGCTTATGCTGTTTTATCTGCTCCTTAATGATTTTATAATATTTTTTTATCTAAATTTTTTTTTTTAATTTCTATTTTTTTTTCTTTTTATGCAATACATGAAAACATTACTAATTAGCATTTTAATAATTACAAACATTTAAAATATATATATAATTATGTTTATGTCCTTATTGTTTAGGAAGTCCGATTAATAAAAAATGTCGAAACTTTCGATCGTATAATTTGTGCGGAATCCTAGTCCAATTTCCTTTTTAAAAATTTTTATATTTCATAAAAAACGTGATTATATAAATAGCGGCGGTGAGCTCGTTTAGACAGTTGTCTGATATGCATCAGAATCTGTTTTGGAAATGAGGGAGGATCCACTGATTTAATAATTTATTACATTCATTATGCAAAATCATTAAAGATCACACCGACATATAAAGTCATTTTTATTGTTTCAAATCATTCGTACCGTGTTACGGTGTTTGGTGTTATGTATGGGGATAACAAAAGAGATTTACG
>JABUQX010023213.1:20000-26306 GCA_015478945.1 Trachelipus rathkii | reverse complement strand
AGAGGAGAGATGAGGGGATGGGTTTTAGAGATTAGAGTAGGGTGTAGTATTAGAAAGAAGTAAGGTTTTTCAGATTTTTAGGGATGGATTGGGTAAGGAAGGAGGGATAAAGGAAGAGATAGATCACAGAGTAGGAGGAATGAGAGCATTGAGTGGTCTGAGGGATTTATGGAAAGGGGGGGATTTAACACTATAACTTAAGATAAGTATGTTTGCCAAAAATTTAGTGTTCCAAGCTGTACTATATGGGTGTGAAACATGGAGGTTGAATGCTAGGTCCAAGAAGAAGTTGGAAGTGTTCTTGAGATAGCAAAGGGTTGAGAAGCGGAGTATGTTGGGGTTAGTAAATAGAGCAGAGGATTTAGGATGGGTGATAAGAAGAGATGTTGATTGCGAACAATGGGTTTGGTGAGAAGAGCGGCTCGACAAGGGAATGTTACGCAAATGGTTTGGACATCTGGAGAGAATGGAGGAACAAAGGGTGGTTAGGAGAGTTTGGGAGGCGGAGGGAATAGGATGAGAAGGAGGGGGAGACCTAAGAAGAAAGGTATAGAACTGGATGGAATAAAGGAAATGCTGGAAGAGAGAGGGTGAGGGTGGAGGAAGGTAGGTTGTTGGCGAGAGATAGAATGGAATGGAGGAAGTGTGGGTGGGGGCGAGATGAAGGAATATATGAATTAGGGAAGCTGCACGTACCACTACCGTAACTCATCCGCTTAAGGCGGGAATAGTGTTTGTAAATAATAAATAATAATAAATAATATATATATATATATATACATATATATATATATATATATATAAATATATATATAACTAATATATATATATATATATATATTATATTATATATTATATTATATATATATATATATAATTATATATATATATGATATATATATATTTATATATATATATATATATATAGGCGAGATTGTGATTGATTGAATTTGGAAGTTGTATAACAAAGCGTTCATGGAGGGTATAGTTGCAAGGGAGTGGAGGAAAGAAATGTTAGTACCTTTATATTAAAGGGTAAGGGGGATAAGGAAACTGTAGGTATTATTGGGTAATTAGTTTATTGAGTGTTGTAGGAAGAATATGCTGGTATTTTGATCGAAAGAGTGTTTCAATGACTGAAAACTGATTTGAGGAAGAACAAGGTGCGTTAGAAGTGGTAGAGGATGTGTGTGTATCAAATATGGCATCTATAACAAATGATTGAAATAATGAGGGAGGAGAAGAATAAAATTTTTGTTTTAAAATTTTTTTTTTAGGTTTATGGATTTGCACACGGCGTAAAATAGGATTAGATAGGGAAGCCTATGGCAAAGGTGTTAAGTGATATGGTGTTTTAGGTGGTAGCGCTTCTGGGATAGAATCAAAGTAATGTATTACGATAGTGAAAGCGTGTGTAAGAATAAATAGATTCGAAAGTGATGGTTAAAATAATTAATGCGGAGTGAGACAGGGATGTGCTATGTTCCTTGGCGATCCAATCTGTATTTGGATGAGGTTATGAAAGAATTGGAGGTAGGGGTGACAAGGGATAGTGTTAGAATGATGGAGAATGAAAGAGAAGGTTGGCAGGAATTTCCTACTATTATACACTAATGAGGATGATTTGCGTTTTGATCGTGGCGAATCTGAAGAGAGTTGAGAGGACTGGTAGAGGGATTTGGCAGGGGGTGTAAAAGGAGGGTTTTGTGAAAGTAACGTAGATAAGTGTAAAAGGGTTTTAGTAAGGTTTGGGTTGTGAGTGAGGACAGTCCTCGGTGTGAAGTTATGTTACATGGGGAGCAGCTGAAAAAAGTGTCTGAATTTAAATATTTAGGATATATGTTTGAATGAAAACGAAGAGGATCAGGCAGAGTGAGTATAAAAATTGCTGAAAATGGCACTAAGGTGGCTGGTGCAGTTAAATCGTTGTTGGGTGGTAAAGGGACTAAGTCTTGAGTGTGATAGGGTCTTTACATGAGGGATGTTGTTACCCGTGTTGATTATGAGTGGGACTAATGGTCTGGAAAGTAGAAGGTATAGATCTAAATTAGCAAGTGTGTTTTCAGATGGACAATATTAGTGGGGTGTTAGGTGTGAAAAGAAATTATAAAATGAGGAAATGAACGTATTAGAGAGTTGTTATGGTGTGGAGAATTGAGAAAATGAAGAAGAATAAAATGAAAGTACGTTAGAGATGGTTTGGTCATGTGCGGAGAATGGAGGACTAGAGGTCGGTTAAACGGATGTAAGTGGTGAGTGGTTGGGAATCGACCGGCTGTGGTAGACCGAAGAATAAAGTGGATTGAGTCAGAGTAAAGGAATGCTGAAGGAGAGAAATGTGAGTTGGCAAAGACGAGAAGAAAAGGTTCATAACAAAGAGATGAATAGACGGTGTTTTTGCGAGGAGTATGATCTGCAGCCCACCGTCCGGGCCAAGGAAGAACCCACATTGACTGAGATGTCAATAGTTGAGGTCCTCGCTGTCCGTGAAGCTCTAAGGTGGATTTTTCTGACTGCGACGAGTTCTCAATTAAGGGTATAAAGGGGGCGTTAAGGCTGGGCTTTCTTTTCCCTACTTGCTTCATATTCTTCTATATTTTTCTGTTTGCGGTGCATGTTACGCACCTTACCTCCGGTCTTGGGGAGAGAAAATATGGAGAATAATTGATGATATATATAATTTATATAATTATACATATATATATATATATTATACATAATATAATATATACATATAATACTATATATTATATATATATATATATATATATATATTATATATAATATATATAATATATATATATAATCGAATCTCCTAACTTCGAGTTCTATGGCTTAAAATCTTTCTACCCTCTACTACAATAAATATGTGCTTCTGCTACTGTTCTTCTAACAGAACAGATTTTCAGCCCTTTTTGAAATATCTTACTACCTTTCTCACGAGACTGTTATTCTTCCCATCAAATACGAGGTGCTCTAATTTAGGGGATTGTCAATGTACTACAACACTGAAAATGGTTGGGCGTCCTCTCATACTGATTTAGGTGGGGAGGAGGCCGAATCATTCAGCATTCTTCAGCGATCTGGAGCAACTAATTAAAAGAACCACAACACATTCGGAATCGTCCCAACCAATTCTTGAACATACACTTGACCTTGTTTCACCACTAGTCCCTTCCTCTTTAAAGATACATATACCTACTTTCTCTCCTATTCGGTAAATCTGACCACGAACCTTATATCCGCTCAATTTAATACTTTCCTCTCCAACAGCTTTCCATCCTGCCCTCACTGCGATTCTTTTCTGGCACGTTTGATTGGGTGATTGGGGGCCTTTGCGTCGCTTCTACGCTAGCTATAATTGGAATTACTGCTTTGACTCTGGTGACGCTTCGGCTTCTGCCGATAAGGTGGGAGCTGTAATCGTTGATGGGATGAGCGGTTCATTCCTTCTTCGACTAAATCTTTCTCTTCCTCATAATCCATGGTTCGATCGTGCTTGCCCTCTGGTCATTCAGGCTAGAGCCAGTGCGTATCGAGGGTGGATAAAAATTCCTCGTTCTCGCTATACTCTTGCTATTTCATTCAGTAGAAAATGTTGCAGGGATACTCTTCGTCGAGCAAAGCGGGCTTTTCATCAAAGGAAAAAGTGCGCTAACCTCATTGATTCTCCTACTGATAAATCTTTCTGGCCTTTTGCCAAAATATCTCTTAACAACTTCTGTAAATCTGTCCTTTTCCTCCTCTTATTCGGATCTGTATTGGTTTTGTTGCTGAATTTTCCCTCCAACTGACAAAGGGAAAAATTCTTCGGGCTCCGCTATTTTCCTCTAGACTTCAACCCTAGACGATTTGGCCATTCCTCCTCCTCCACCGTCTCTCAGTGTCCTAGTGCCATTTTGCCTTGTGTTACATTTGATCGGGTGCATGGGCTTCCTGAAATCTGTGAACGGTTAGGAAGGGCGGGCGGCCCGAGATGGCATACCTCTCCGAGTTTGAGGGAGTGTGCTTTCGTGCTGATCCCGGCCCCTCGTTCAACTATTGTTCTCTGTCTCAATACTAATGCACTTTCCCTCAGTGTGGAAGCAAGCGCAGCAGTGTCCAGCCTGTTTCCGATAAAAGAGGAAGCCGCTTTGCGATCTTTAACTATCGGCCGCTATAGTCTTCTCACTTGTATTGCTATCTAAAGATCTATTGAAACACTTACTCAACTCTCTTTCTAAGACGCGTATTTGGAGTCTCATCACATTCAATTCCGAACGCTAGTAACGGCTTTCCGGCCTCGGAGGTCTACTGGCGATATGCTTTCCTCATCTAGACTTGATTTATGGTTTTCCGCCCTTAGGACTACGGGGAGACTTGCGTGGGTGGCGCTTTGAACATATCCAAGGCATTTGGACCGGGTATGGCACTGTGCACTGCTCCCGCAAGCTCCCCTCCTTTTTGGTTTCCTCTTCTCTTTGCTTACTTATGTTCTAGTTTTCTTTCAATATCGGCTGTTGTCAGCTGTTTGTTGATGGGCGACTTCTTCTTCTTCTTTTTCCTGGTCAATAGTGTGTTCCTCAGGGTTCTGTCTTATCTCTACTTTATTCCTACTTTTCATTAATGGTATTCTTTCACATGCACATCTAACTCTATCCACTCGTAGGCCGATGACTCGACTTCATTCTTCAACTCATTCAATTCTTCTCCCTCTTTTTAACTTCTAGAATTGCTCTCGTCTTAATCTTTCCGATTCTATTCGTCGCTGACCTGGATAGAATTTCCGGTGGGGTCGTCTCAACCTTGGGAAATTCAATTCCTTAAAACCCAACTTCTTCTAAAATCTCCCTCTCTAAGACACCTACTAACTTTCCGCTATCTCTTTCGACGGTTCTCTCGTCTTCCTGTTGACAAAATAAATATCCTTGGCCTTAACATAAACAAAAAAAATGTCTTGGAAACTCACAATCTACATGGTTGCTAGGGCAGGCCTTAAGAAATGGGGAGTTTCTGTTTAGGCTGCGAAACTTTTTTCCCTCTTCTCAGTTGCTTCCAGCTATACAGTGGGCCTCATCCGCCTTGTTATGGAGTCTGTCTCTTCATATCAGGGGGGCTCCTGGTTCAGCACCGGCTTTTGGATAGTTGGTCGAAGTCAAGGCCAAAAAGGCTTATAAACTGTTCTGCACTTTCTTCCAGTTCACTTGAACCCTCTATCTTTTGGGGCGCAATGTTGGTGCTTTATCTCTTTCTATAGGTACCCGCAGCGGGCAGGTGCTCGAGGGGAAACTTATCACTCGCGGTACACCACCTTACAGACGCCCTCGTAAGTCAAGGGTGCTGTGTCGGCGCATGAGTTTTGTGTTGAAATATTGGTAATTCCAGGCTTGTTCGCCTGTGGTGCTCCCTTCTTTCCTGCCACCCTCTGTTTTTGTGGAATTCTCTTCCATCCTTCTGTGTGTTCCCTGCTGAATTTAATATCCTCACTTTAAAGCCTGCGTCTGGGCTCATCTGCGTAGTTTGCGTTAGTTGATGAATAACTGAGGTGTGCAACACCCCCCCTCCTGAAAGGGCTCTTGCTCGTGAGTGGTGGCGACAACTGTAAATATATAATATATATATTATATATATTATATATAATATATATATAATATATATAATTATATATATATATATATTTATATATATATATTATGATATATATTATATATAATATATTATAATATGTATCAGAGGCGACTCCTGCACTCGTGCTTAACTCGTGCTCACCACGAGTTTGACATTTTGAAACTATCTATTTTTTTGCAAATTTTCACTAATGTTACGATAATTTCTCGTTATTTTTTTGCTAAAGTTGGTCAAATAAATGAAATTATTAAATAATAAAAAATAAAAGGTGTATGCAAAATTGTTAAAAGAAAAAGGGAAGAATAGCCGCCATTTAAATAACGCTTTTAACACAATTAAAAATAGACTAAACCGTGGCCCAAAGCAATTGGCGGATATCATATTAGTGAATTAGAGTATAAAATTATTTATAAATACCTATATAAATAAAAAAATTTAAATAAAATAATCATTACACTGAATAATAATTTTTATAATAATATATTTAAAAAAGAAATAAAATTAAAACGACTATAAAATATTTTAGAAATTATAAATAAAAATAAAAAGTAGCTTGAAATATTATTTAAACTGATGTTAGTCATAGAATTAACAATAAAAACGGTTTCCCAATAAAACATAATTTAATGGAAAACTCAAGTATTTTACTAATATATAATAGATATTAATATATATATATAATATATATATATAATTAAT
>JABUQX010023213.1:10000-17500 GCA_015478945.1 Trachelipus rathkii | reverse complement strand
TTGGTGTGATGTTGGTTTCTATATATAGTAAATTGCAAGTGATTTTTATCCATTTGATTAAGGTATCGAGGAAGGGATAGAGTTGTTGGAAGGCATTTTCCTATCGTATACTGAACTGAAGGATGAATAGAGTTAATATGTTTAGGACATCATTAGGGTTGGTATTGTGAGGGAGGGAGACAAAATGTCATCTACAATATCTAATCCCATATATTGTTTTAATAAAGGTGGGGTAAAATATGATAAAATTCTGTTAGTTCCATTTATATGTTACTGAGTATGGGAGACAGTGGGGATCCCATACTCATGCCGAAAGTTTGTTTGTAATATTTGCCATTAAAATGAAAGAAGTTATGTTGTAATGAGAGATAAATGAGCTGTTTTAATATATGAAACGGGAAGGGCAATCTCTCATTTCAAAATAACTTCTTTCCTTTTTAATGGCAAAAATTTACGAACAAACTTTCGGCCTGAAGTATGGGATCCCCCACTGTCTCCCAACTCAGTTACATATATATGGAACTAACAGAATTTTATCATATTATAACCCAACCCTTTATTAAACAATAGTTTTTGGATTAGAGATATGTAAATGACATTTTTGTCTCCCTCCCTCAAAACACCAACCCCTAATGATGTCCTAAACTATTTAACTCTATTCATCCTTCATTCAGTATACGATAGAAATGCCTTCCAACAACTCTATCCCCTTCCTCGAAACCTTAATCACATGGAATAACAATTACTTGCAATTTACTATATATAGAAAACCAACATTCACACCAAATATACATTGGCTATCTAATCATTCCCCAAACACAAAATTAGCCGTTCTGTCATCTCTATTTCTCCGTGCTTTTCGTATATGCTCTCCCCCTCTTTAGCACAAGGAAACTAAATACATCCACAATACTTTCAATTCACTTTACTATCCTGAGTTTTTCATCACAAAAGCATTTAACAAAGCAAAAAAGAGGTACTATAGCACCTTTCCCCCGAAAAATAGCAACACCTCCTTTTTACCAATTCCTCAATTACCATTATATTCGTTAAAACAAATATTAACAAAAAATATTACCCTCATTCCATCAAATAACATCACCTTAAAAACATTCTCAAAACCCCCAAAAAACGAAAAAGAAAATCCCCAAAGCTGTATATATATCACATCCCCTGCAATACTTGCCATAAAACATATATAGGTGAAACCATAGAATTTGCAAAGAAGAAAAAATCAAACCATACAGAATGACCTGCAAAGGACAGCATAAATTCACCTTTAACAAGTCATAGGCGTAAAACAGGCCACTCATCATATCAACAATATAAAGATGATCAGAAATATCAAACACACGAACCATCGCGCAAAATCATGGAACCCTTTTGCATTTATAATAGTACCAACTACAATAGGCATCCCGGTGAAGTTAAGATAGATTTTATACAAAATGAATATCTGAAAACATCAAAATTTTTCAACAACACCATGAAGAAAATAGCAGACCAACTGAAACAAACTTGAACTGATGAAGATCAAGAAAGAAACCAGTCCCTTAGCTAAATAGGTATCGCGTGTAAGGACGAAAATTAGCTTTCCTTTTTAAAAATTTTATTTCATAAAAAAAAGTGTCTTTAACAATGTTTTTATTTTGTGTACATTTTAGTAATAAAATGAAGTGGCAGTTTTCGCATAATACTAAAAAAGAATCCAAAGGCTTCCTCTCTAAAGTAAATTATCACTACGACAAAGTATTCTTAAAAATATATATATATAATATAATATATATATATATATATATATAATATATGATATATATATATAATATATATTAATATATATATATATATATATATATAATATATATATATAATATATACTTATATATATATATATTATATATATATATTAACTTTTCTTCAATAAAATAAAATATTTTCCTAAATCACTGCCAGAAATATTTATTTAATTGAATTAATTAAATGTATTCCTTTTTTATAATTTAAATTATTAATTAATTGAAATTATATTTAATTTTCATCCTAAGTTTTAAGACTTTCAGTGTTTTTGACTTACATTTCTAATTTTAGCTAACCGGGCCCCGCCCGCGGCTAAATTAGAAGCAACCCCGGCCCCGGCCCCGGCCCCGGCAAAATTCCCGCCCCGGTCGGTCCCTACCTTCGACTGCAGTTGACCAAACCATGTCGACAGCTGATTGGAAAAATTATATAATAATAAATGATACAGTGTACGATAAGTTTCAATTGAGATGCATTTTTTGGTAAACGAAATTATAAAAGATGACGAATGTTGAAAAGTCGATTGGTCATAGTTGGTATAGAAAGAGGATCAGGTAAATGTTTTTTTAGCAGGGATGGCATTTTTAGTGATTTTTTTGATTTTTTTTTAAAAAAATCAATTTGTGATTTTTTTGATTTTTTTTTTTTCTATTTTTTCAGATTCGTAACGTCACGCGATATATAATTTGTAACTTGCAAATTATATTTCACGTGACGTTACGAATCCAAAAAATCAAAAATATCAAAAAAAACAAAAAAATCACAAATTGATTTTTTTTAAAAAAAATCAAAAAAATCACCAAAAATGCCATCCCTGGTTTCAAGTGATCGGGAGATCACTTCTGATGCTTCATTGGATTTATCAAGGCCTATTACCCTCAGATTGACGTTTAAGTCATTTTTCTACGGTCTCTGGTTGTCTAGATAAACAATATATCATAATCGATAGGTTTCATAATAATGAATCCGTAGTAGGGGTGGAATACCGAGTTGGGTGCCAGATCTAGAAACCCTAGCGATATATCGAACCTCCAATTTAGGGAGTATGAGATTTCCTATCCCCACCAAAATTCGTTTCTTCATTTGGGACGTCAATACCTCGTCGCAGACGATGTTAAGGTTCCCACACACACCTCGTATGGGGTGTCAGCTCCTACAGTACGGTGTTGGCTAAGGTACAACGGGGAAAGTCAAAAATAAATAAATTAATATATATTTTAATATATTTTAATGCATGTTTATATCCTACGCCCCTCCGTTGGAGGGCTGTAGGTTCCTAAAGTGTGATCCCTAAATATGCGGTATCACCAAACTGAAAAAAAAGGTGAAAACTTAATAAATAAATGAGAATAGGTCACAGCCCCTACAGAGAAACCTTGTGGGGAGTCGGAGCATGATCCTGAGCCGGAGTCGGAGCATGATCCTGAGCCGGAGTCGGAGCTGGAGTTATATTTGGAAACACGTATAGTTTAACATGTGAAACTATATGTTTTCAAGTACGAAGAATTGGATTTTGAGTATTTTAAACTCCTACGGGGTGTTTGAACATCCCATAATTGGGTCAAAAAAGGGAAAAAAAGGACAAATGCTGTAAGCGACACGTCCTAAGGGTTTAACTGTAGAAGTTGAAGGATGGAAGACGAAGGATTCCAGGAGGAATCAGGTGTTGCAAGGCCCTACACGAGGTGCGAACAGAAACCCAAAATGGGGTTTCACCCATAAATTGAAATTTTTGGATTGAAATTCGTAGAATCTCTCTCTCTCTCTCTCTCTCTCTCTCTCTCTCTCTCTCTCTCTCTCTCTCTCTCTCTCTCTCTCTCTCTCTCTCTCTCTCTCTCTCTCTCTCCTTCTTTCGCTTTTCTCTCAGGACATCATTTCTAATGTAACCTAACATAACCTAACCTAACTTAATTTAATAGCGCCTAACCTTACCTAACATCGCTCAAACTAGCATTACTTAAATTACCACAACTTCATATAAAACTTGTTCGCATGATTGATTCTGTTTTATTTAATATTTATTTACATCCCGTTTTCTATGCGATGAGTGTTAACTTTTATGTTTTATTATATTTTCTTTAAGATGTAATATTATTTTAATTTCTTTTCACATATTTAATATCTTATTTATATCTCGCTTTCTTTTTGTGTGTTAACTGTAATGTATTTTATTTATATCTTGGTTTCTTTTTGTAAGAGCTAACTTTGACATTTAATTATATTTTCTTTTAAACTGTAACATTTATTTTTTAATTTCTTTTCACATATTTAATATTTTATTTATATCTTGTTTTCTTTTTGCAAGCGTTAACTGAATTTTTTTTTTTTTAAGAAACTTATAAATGTTATTGTTAACTTTGTTATTTATTGTTATTATTTGTTTTTATTATATATATAATTATATATATTATAATATAATTTTTATATTAATATATTTATATATATTATATATATATCTTTATATTATATATAATATATATATATAAATATATTTATTATATATATATATATAATATATATAATATTCTACATTCTACACCTCTTCTGGTAAGGACTTTCGCCTGTCAGTGGCCAGCACTTTCTTTCCTTTGGCCTCGAAATTCTTGATCCTGGAGCACTCTAGAACTCTTTTCTTCTCAGACCAATGGTTTTCGATGCTAGTCTTGACTTATATGCTCAGGTAGGTTTTCAGCTTTTCAATGGAACAAGCATCTTTTCTTCCATTTGGCCTCCAAAAATCGTTCTCCCAGAGCCTCCAAAGATCGTGTTTCTAGTGCGTAAAAACCTCCAATGCTGGTCCTGGAGTTGTCCACAAAAAAATAAATTAAAGGGCCGGGTTGCTAGCCCTGTCGCCCTTGAATCATCGAAGAAAATCTTCTTGTGTACCTGACTGCGTCAAATATCCATTTTAAATATTATTATATTATGTTATATTATCCATTTATATATATATATATATATATATATATATATATATATATATATATATATATATCTATTATATTATATAATAGATATATATATATATTAATATATATTATTTATATTATATATTATATATATATATATATATATATATATATATATATATATATATATATATATATATATATATATATATATATATATATATGATATATATATATAGTAAAATATATAATATATATAAGATATATATATATATATATATATATTTATAATATATATATAATATATATTATATATATTATATATATATATCCAAGTAATAGTAGTTCCTATTGAACCTGGTTCTTATAAGGAAAACCAAAGCCAGAACGAGATGTAGCATTTTAATAAACAACGTTTCGACTCAACTAGAGTCATCATCAGGTCTATAAATAAATAATGACAGAATAACATTTGATAAAGAAAAAAAACAAATAAACATATCAAAATTAACATTATATATAATAAAATAAATTAGAAATGAAAATAAATAAACAAATTAAAATAAAATAAAAATTCAGAATAAATAAAATCAGAATAAATATTAATAAATTATAAACCAAGAATAATAATTAATAATAATTAATAATATTAATAATATTACTACTACTACTACTACTACTACTACTAATAATAATAATAATAATAATAATAATAATAAATATTAAATAATAATAAATAATAATAAATAATAATATTATATATTACCGACTGTTTTTTACCTTGGAGAGGAATCCTTCCACATCAGAGGACTGATATGGAAAGAGACCAAATCTCTATCGATGTTAACTTTGGAGGCGGAGCCTGTGGAAATTCAGGAGGTTGTTGATTCCAACTTTCATAATGATGTTGGACTAATGTGAAATATATAATTTTGTGTCTGATATATTTTTGTTAAGATTTGGCCTGTATTTATTAATATACAAAGATTCCAGCAGCAAAAGAGAATGTTTGTGGGATGAGGAGGACAGGATCTTAAAATGTTGAAAACTGATGGGAACACCGCATAGAGTTGCATGATCTCTGCGGCGGTATACTCCTTGGTGTTGAGAGGAGACATGGTACGATGACTTTGCTCACAAGCCCTAGTGCGAAGTTTTTTCTGGATTTACGCTTATACGGTAAGTTGCTTTCACGAATCAACCCACAAGTATAGTCTTCAATCCCGTTTTCGTTATATGATTCTTCGTAGCGGCGTTCAAAGTCCAGAATATCCTGTTGAAATCGCTCGTCATGCTCCTTTGAGTACGCCCCTATGTTCTCTTTAAATTTTGCAAGATGGACATAAAGGATATGGACTTTGAGGGACATCCTGCAGCCCATTTTGCCGTAGTTCCTGTCCAAGGTCTCAACAAGCTCCTCATAGTTTTCGGCCTTGTGATTCCCAAGGAAGTCACGAATCACTGCAACAAGTTGTTCCAAGCTGCTTTATCTGCCCTAGTCAGCTTATTTGGGAATTCCTTGCACTCTATGATTTTTTTTTATTTGTGGTCCGACGAAGACACATGCTTTGTTTGATCTTTGCCTTAGACAGCTTAATGAAGAAGCCTTGCAGGTAGATGAAGGCTGAAAACTCCTTATCTAGAGCTGTGATAAACTGTTTCATGAGGCCTAATTTTATGTGTAATGGAGGAAGCAATATTTTCTGGGGTCCAACAAAGGCTCCCATTTGACATTGTTCCTCCCTACGCTGAACTCAGTCCGCTGTGACCAATCCTGCCTTTGATAGTGTTCTGCGGATGCCCTGCTGTCCCAGAGACAAAGGTAACATGGAAACTTGGTAAAGCCGCCTTGGAGACCCATCAGGAGCACAACCATTTTGAAATCTCGGATAACTTCCCAATTGTGCTCTTCATATTTCAAGGCACTTGGCAATAGCTTCAAGCTGTTGTGTTCCCCTTTGAGCTGCACCGAGTGAGCCAAGGGAAGAGATGGATATATGTTTCTGTTATGAAGTAGCACAGCTTTGAGACTCTTCGATGAAGAGATGCCACTTGCAGGTGTTACAGTCGCAAGAGTTACAGGCCAATGTCAAGTGCCTCAAACAAAACCTGTTAACATTGTGGCAAAAGCAAAGCCCATCTTGACTGGTGAAAAAAGTTGAAAAAGGAGTGGTGACGTTTTCTCTAACTTGTGACTTTCACACTTTCTTGTAACAAATGCCACTGCTTGAGTCTCCGAGTCAAAAGCTCCGCATTGGTACTTTGTGAGACCAAGACTCGATTCAAGTCGGTTTGAATGTCTTCTTGCGTTGGGAAATGCGTTCTCTCCTCGAGTTACACTATATTCAGAATCAGCAACTTCATCGTCTTCCGATTTGCTGCTTTCTTCTGAAGATTCAGAAGATGGCTGTCTTCCTTTTGGAAGGAATGTGTACAGGGGACTCAGGAGAGTATGGCACTTGGGCAAGGATAAACGAAAGAAACCTGATAATGATAAACTAGACGCATTTTGCCAGCCGATGCTGCGACGGATCCACCAAACATAATGAGTAATTGCTGGTGAGTGGCTCAGTTGCTCTCTCAAACGCGTGGGACCTGCGAATTTCATGGCTATTTTTCCTCCTGTACCAACCTGTGAAGAAAAAAATATACACATTAAATATCTTCACTCAGTACTTAAAAAAAACTACCACACAACAATAATAAATTTTTCTTTTAAATAAAGCAAAGTTCCTCAAAGATTTGAACCCATTCAAACATAATAATAATAAATTCAAGTGTTACAAGACAGAAG
>JABUQX010023213.1:5000-7500 GCA_015478945.1 Trachelipus rathkii | reverse complement strand
CCTCATCCATATACAAATTAAATAGCCAAGAAGGCAAAAAAGATCCCTGGCTCACTCCTCTATTAATATTAAACCATTCACATTCAACTCCATATATTCTTACACACGCTTCACATTCGACACACATTCTGTTGATTCCATTCAGTAGCCTGCCACCACCACCATATATCACTATCATCTGCTACAGACCTTCCCAATTAATCCTGTCATACTCATGTTGCAAGTCCTCAAAACCTAAATACAATTTTTTCTTCTCTCTCATTTTCTCAGTCATTTGTTTCATGTGAAGATTTGATCAACACGACCTCTACCACTTCTAAATGCACCTTGTTCTTCTCCAATCAGTCCCTCAATCACAAGAAGCAGTCTTTCGAACAAAATACCAGCATATATCTTCCCTACAAAGCTCAATAAATTAATTCCCCTACAGTTCTTACAGTTTCCCTTATCTCCCTTAAGCTAATATAAAGATAATACTACTACTGTTCTCCTCCAATTCTTCGGAACTATGCCCTCCACAAACGCTTTGTTACACAACTTCCATATCCAGTCAATCACAATCTCACCTCCGTTCTTGATTATTTCACCAGTAGTTCCATCTCTACATGCGGATTTGCCATTCTTCAACTTTCTCATTCTTCCCATTACCTCCTCCTTACTAATTACCTCATCCTCAAAATACCTATTTCTTCTTGCACCATCAAACCCACATACATTCATCATCACTTCTGCATTACTTCTAATATTATGCAGATTTTCGAAGTGTTCTCTCCCTACTCTCCTCGCATCCATTTCATCAGTCACAAAAGTACGATCCCTTTTCAATATTCTCCCTACTCTCATTCATATCCTTTCACAATTCCTTTCAGAAGAGCTTCCTATTCCCTTGTAAGTCCCCATTCATCCTCCTTCCAAACTCTCCATTTACCTCATTTTTCCTTTTACGTATGCAACTTTTAGTCTTCCTTTTTTCCTCTTTATATATTTCTATACACCTCTCTTTTGAGACCTCATCATTGGGTTTTAGCACATGCGACCACGCATTTTATTTTATTTTTAACCGCTTGCATCACCTCATCATTCCACCATTCACCATTGAATTGTTACTTCCTACTTTAACACTTCCACATACTTACTTGGACTACTTGCAAATTCTTTCTTCATTTGGGTCCAGATTTATTCAGTTTCATCTTGTTCACATTCAACTGATTTATTTGCAATTGCTATCACATATTTGTCCTTATAACTTTGTTCACTTAACTTCTCACTCTTAATTCTCCCCACTTCCTTCCTTATCTCTTTCCTCTCCATCCATGCCCACTCTAACTTAATCTTACAAAAAAGGAAAAAAAAAAAGTAATGATCTGATATTCCCACCCCAACCCCTTCACTGATTTAACGTCCATCACATGCTTCAGCATCTTCACAAACACAAAATAAATCATAGGTACTTTTCACTTCGATGACGTCTCTAACTCCCCCTAATCCCGTATACCTGTGAATACTCTTATGTTTGAACAAGGTATTATTTACAATCAATCACCTTCCCTACCATTCTCATTTTCTCCCGTCACCCCAAAGTCACCTGTTATACCATCCTTTTTTCAATCACCTACCCAACCATTTAGGTCTCCCAACATAATCAATCTGAAACCCCTGCTGACTCCATCCAAAACATCATTCAGATCATCCCAGAAAGCCATACTCTCCTCAACATCACCCTCAGATGGACCATATGATTTAACCACACATATTTTGACCTTCTCAAAGTTAAATTTAACCATTAGAATTCTAGTACTCACACAAACAAACTCCACGATATCTCTATGCCACTGGTCACTCATCAGAATGCGACTTCTCCTCTCCCCTCCTCATTTCTCTCCACTCCACTGCACACACATTTTACCCCATACCACTCGCCTTCCCAACTTCCTTTCATCTTTGTTTCAGTTGCAGCAAGAAAATCAAAATTTATAATTTCTTAATACATTCATCACCTCTCTCTCTCTCTCTCTCTCTCTCTCCTCTCTCTCTCTCTCTCTCTCTCTCTCTCTCTCTCTCTCTCTCTCTCTCTCTCTCTCTCTCTCTCTCTCTCTCTCTTCTTCTTCTTCTTCTTCTTCTTATTCTTCTTCTTCTTCTTCTTTTTCTCTACACCATTTATTCCTCTAGAATTCTATGTACCCAGACGATTCATACAATTCCGCAGGAAGATACAAGATCGCTTACGGCGATCACGACCAGATCCGATTCATACATAAGAGCTTAGGCTATAAATAATATAAATAAGTGGTAGCGGGTCCTCAACCCAACTACCGCTGTTCCTTTAGTGACATCCTACGACAAGCAGAGCATAAGCTGTGGGAACTCTTTCTCTGCTACACAAATTGGTAATTGAAAAAAAAAGATGTTGTTTGTAATATTAATATGTTTTATGGTCTATATGTGATGCAGAGAGTCTACTCCTTGTAAGAAGAGTGTAGATATGAGTGCATGAGGGGTG
>JABUQX010023213.1:0-2500 GCA_015478945.1 Trachelipus rathkii | reverse complement strand
TCTTTTCCCTAACCTAACACGCCACAAGATTGTCCATCTGAACACATTGTAATTTAGTCTATACCTCTTATCCGACCATAGTTCCCCACTCTATACATTAACACGGTAGCAACATACCCTCATGTCAAGACCCTAGCGCACTCAGACTTATTTCCCTTTACAATCCACAACGATTTACTGCACCAGCAGCCTTAGTGACATTCCACAATTTTGATAACTACACTCTGCATTCATCCACTCCCTTTTCATTTCAGAACATAATCCTAAATATTTGAAATTCAGGACACTTCTTTCCAGCTGCTCACCAAGCCTAACATAACTTTCGCACGCGAGGACTGTCCTCCACTCACAACCATAACCTTACTCTTTATCTACGTTTACTTTGCAACCCTTTCTTTACACACCCTACCAATCTCTCTACCAGTCCTCTCCATCTTTTCAGATTCGCCACACAAAACCAAATCATCGCTTACAATAAGCAGGGTAATTGGCACCCTCCACTCATCTCAGTTCTCCATCATTCTAACACAATCCCTGCCACACCCTTACCTCTAATTCTATCATAACTCATCATATACAGATTTTTATCGCCAAGGAAAGACATAGGCACATCCTGTCTCACTCCGATAATTAATATTAACACAATCAACTTATCGACTCATTTAATTCTTACACACGCCTTCACTATCGTCATACATACTTTTATTTTATTCAGAAGCTTTACTCTACCAACACCAATCAATTCTTAAACGACGCTTGCCGAATTGAACTTCACCTATCATCTATATACGCCTTGTTGCAAAGCCATAAATCACTAAATACAATTTATTCTTTTCCTCCTCATTATCCCAATCATTTTTTTGTTCCAATGTACAGATTTGATCCACCACTCCTTATCACTTGTGAAACGTACTGGTCTTTGGACCAAAATACCGAATTACTATCTTTCCCTACAACACTCAATAAAAATCTAATTATACCCTATAACATATTATTACGTTACCTTATCCCTTACCCTATAATATAAGCCGGTACTAATATATGCTCATCCATCCCTTCAAACTCTACCCTCCTAACGCATTTGATTAGTACAACTTTCCAAAATCAAGTCATCACATCTCGCCCAAGATATATATATAAATATATTATACCTATAAATATATAAATTATATAATATATATATATATATCATTATAATATATATATAATATATAAGTAATACATAGTATATATATATAGATATATATATATATATATAATATATATAATCATTATATATATATACATAAATATATAATATATATATATATTATATATATAATATATATATATTATATATTAAGTATATATAATAATATAATATATTATATATTACTTATATATATATACTATGTGTGTGTGTGTGTGTGTGTGTGTGTGTGTGTGGTGGTTGTTCTGTGTGTGTGTGTGGTTTTGTGCGGAGAAAATCTGAGAGAGTTTGATTGAGGATCTGGGTTAGAGAAGCATTTGCAGGGTGAAACTGTAAAAGAGGGTATTGAAAGTAAGCGTAGATTAAGTTATGGTTATGAGTGGGGAGAGGACAGCCTTTCGTGTTGTGAAGTTAATGCTTTGATGGTGAGAAGCTGGAACAAGATGTCTGAGTTTAAATATTCTTAGGATCCGATTGGCCCAGACTCGTCTCTTGTATGCCAGTGAGTCGGGAAAAGTTGTGATTTGCGAGAAGGATGGTGGTGACAATTAAATCTTGGTGGAGTTAAAGGACTAAGTCTTGAGTGCGCTAGGGTCGTGCATGAGGGTATGATATAAGAATTACTCTGTGTTAATGATAGTAGTGAGACTATGTCTGGAAATAAGAGGTGAAGATCTAAAGTACAAGGTGTTCAGATGAGCACTATCTTAGGGGCGGTTAGGTGTGAGAAGAATGAAAAATAAGGAATGAACGTATTACAGAGAAGTGTATGGTGTTGAAAAAGGGATAAATGAATAGAAGGGGGGAGGGGGGGGGGGGAGAATAAATGAAACAGTACGTTGATATGGTTGGTCATGTGGAAAGGAGGAGTGATAGTCGGTAGTAGTAAGCGGATGTATAGAGGTGTGCTGGAAATCGACTGGCTTGGAAATCGAGGGTTGAGTGACTTGAGTCAGCAAAAGAATGTCTGGAGGAGTGAAATGTGAGTTTTTGCAGGGGCGAGAAAAAAAGTGCATTAATAGGAGTAATGCAGGGTTTTGTGAGGTGTATAGTTGTGGCCCACCTGGTGCCATGGATGAACCCCACATTGCGAGATGGAATAGTGAGAGGTCCGTTCGAAGGGTCCGATGAAGCGTAGGGTGATTTTCATGATTGCGGCGGAGTTTACTCAACTAATAGGTTATAAATTTCAGGAAGGTCAGGCTGGGAGGAGACCTTTTCTTTTCGAAAATTGTGTCATATGTATTTCTACTACTTTTCTGTTTCCGTGCATGTTACGCACCTTACCCCAGGTCTTGGGGAGAAAAAGGT
>JABUQX010023212.1:45000-63582 GCA_015478945.1 Trachelipus rathkii | reverse complement strand
CCCCCTTCTCATCCTGTTCCTGCTTGTGTTGAACCCAGCGATAAGTGTCGCTGGTGGATTCAGGAATACAATTATAGCGGAGATCGAAAGAACTTTTGCTGTACTCGGAATTAATAAAGTAATGGGCGGAGTTGAATCTTGTGCCAATTATGCTCATGTAGGCTATACTGATCAAATTAATTATTTGCTAGACCTTTGGCACCTAAAACCACCTTAATTTTAAGGCACAATAGAAAGGGAGCAGGAAAAACTTTATGCCATTTTTGCCGATTTCAAGATCGAGGTGGCAGAGTTTACTGAAACTCTAAGGTAGATTCAAGGAAGACTGAGCACTACAAGAGTGTGAGGTCTCAAGAGAGGTAGGAGCTAGGGCAGGGAGCAGGTGAAGAGAGAGAAAACAAGGCAAACATGAGACCCCTTCTCATTCTGTCTGATTGTGTTAATATCCGACGTAAGTGTCGCTGATGGGATTCAAAGGAACACAAATATGTGGAGATCGAGAGACCATTTGCTGTACAGGAATATAATACGTACATGGGCGGAGTTGATCTGCGATATGCTCAACCTGAGCTATACGGATTCAAAATTCAATTAATTGCTAGACTTTTCAGTTGTCAATGCTGCGACCGGAGGGTGGCAGTGAGACGCTAGAGGCTGGCAACCTTATGTCATTCTGTCGATCAGATCGAGGTGGAAGAAGGTTTACTGAACTCTCAGTTTGTACCCAGAGGAAGACCAAGCTCACCAAAGTGGAGCCGGAGTTTGAGGCAAGGGTAGAGAAGCTAGGGATGGAGCAGGGAAGAAAGAGAAAACCAGACAGAACCTTACGATATGCTCCTGCAGCGTTCTGTCAGGTATTGACGAATCATGTATCACTGTGATATGTTTACCAGGATCAGAAACAATGCCAAATTTGCATTAAACTCAGACAATGTGTCATGTGCGAGTAATGCAAAGTTCATTAGTGCTTGGGTCTCGAAAAACACACTAATGGTGTTTCGTTCCATACCAAGCAAGTAGTCAGTCTTCTCTACCTCCTTGCTCATGCCATATATTATATATTATATATATATATATATATTTATATTATATAGTATTAATATATAAAATTTTATATATATTTATATATATTAGTAATATATATATAATATATATATATATAAATAATGATATCTATATATATATAATTATATATCCTTGATATATATATATATATATATATATATAATATATATATATATATATATATATAATATTTATATAATATATATATATATATAATAATATAATATATTATATATAATATATTATATATATAAAAAGTAATGTAAAAAATATTTTTTACTTTTCTATTACTTTTTTTACTTTTATTAGCTATACATTAGAGTCAGTATTTTTTTTCTTATAAAAAAATTAGAAATCTGAAAACAGCATTTATACCATATTTGCATGTTTTATTTAGTAATTTATAAATTTTTATATGCAAATAATTACTCAGTGCCAAAAAAATATATTAAAATATACGGTTTTTTGAAGAAAAAAAAAAGTACTAATGTGTTTTTAGGGTCCTAATTTACATTATTAAAACAAAAAAAATTTAATAATTTTTTTTATAATTCTTGACTGAAAGGGTTAAATATATATATATATATATATATATATATATATATATATATATATTATATATATATATATAATATAAATATATATATCTATTATATATATATATATATCATATATATATATATGTTAATCTATATATATTAATATATATATATATATGATATAATATATATATAAATTGATATATATATTAATATATATATATAGTATATATATATATATATATTATTTAAATTATATTTTATATTATATATATATATAATATATATATAATATATATATATATATTATATTTATATTATAATATATATATATATATAATAAAATATTATATATTATAATTATATATATATATATATATATATATATTATTATAGTAATAATATATATATATAAATATATATAATATATATAAATTATTATATGATATATATTCTATATTATATATATATATTATATAAATTATATATATATATATATAATAATATAATAAATTTTATTATAATATTTTCCATAAAATAAAAAAGTATATGATAATTCATGTTTGTGTAACATCTTTAATTATGGTTACTTAATTTACGCGAAATTATTACATAGGGTAGAAAAGCAAAAGTGTCAACACAGTAGAAACTGCTGAAAATATGCAGAATAAAGTGGGGTACTTAAGGGCTTGGAATAGAAAAGGCTAAAGAACTATAATTTAAGTCAAAATATGAAATTAGGATTATCGGGCAAGATAATATATTGCTATTGCAGAACTCACAAGTCTATTGTAAGCTAACAAAGAAACTGTATTTGGTTAAAGTTAATTTGATGAGAAAAAGCAGGTAGCATGTATGAACTTCATCCAACATTAGGAAAGATATTTGAGGAAACTTACTTTATACTCATTCTATCAACAAGTAGCTTATTAATTTCACATAGAAAATACTATTGAGGTGAACATACTAGCAATGACTAACTACTTCATAGTGATCAAAGCTAAAATTATTGAAAAGCAAGCTTGGTTTTCAAGGAAGAAACTTATTGAGGAAACTCTAACATTACAATTCAATCAGTTTAGTATATTAATAAGGAAGCTATTGGAACCTGAGTAACTAACAAGATCCTACAAAAGCTAAAAATTCATACAGAAGAAATTAAAAGGAATTTTTTAGCTATATGATTAAGAGTCATCAATCTTCAAGCAACTTTATTATAAAGTAGCAGCCGTAAATACCTTATTATATACCATCACCCTAAACTCACTACTTCTGAATCAAATCTATTCAGGTATTATTTAGAATATTTTTAATTGTTTTTATAGTTGGGTGGAATTGTGGTATGTATTGTAACATATGTGCGTTTCAAACAATAGCATATAAGGATCAAAAATATAAAAAAGTCATAAATAATTATTATGTTTTATAATATGTTTTTTAAGACATGAATACCAATTATTAATGAATATTATTGGATATATGTATAATATGTTTATTTTTTTTAGCATTTATATTCGAAAATTTTTGTATGTGTAATGTATACAACATGATATTTTCCCCTTTCAGTAGTTCAGTTCTAATAATTCAAGAGATAAAAGATGTGTTCTGATGCTGCGTATATCATACCTGATGATAGATTACAAAGTTTTTCTCAATTAGATGATAAGTATAGCAGCAGCTGCAGAATCAAGATGTGAGGAACGATTATCCGACTGACGAAAGCAATAAGTTTTCTTAAGCTAGTATAAAATAATAAAATAAATAAAAAATATACTAAGGAGGTGAAAATCCTTATATATATATATATATTATATATGATATATATAGTATAAAATATATATCATATATATATATATATATATATATATATATATATTATATATATATTATATTATTATAGTATTTATTATAATATATCTATTATTATATATTATATGTGCAATAGATTGTTCCTTTGGAACGCTATTGTCTTATCATAAAGAGGAATGTACGAACAAAAGATGGAGAAAGCATGTCTTTATTTATAAAGATCGGACCGTTTCGGGTATTACTCTTCTCCGTTGGCTAGCGAAAATATTTACTCTAGTAAAATAGTTATAAATACAATTAAATATATTAATACAAGATAAAAATAAAAAATATATAATATTTATATTATTATTACACGCATAGAATAATGATAGTACTCTTCCACGCTTGAGAGTGAGAGAATATTAAAATATACATACAATTTCAGCATAAAGGAAACAAACTTAACATACTATCTTCAGATCGAAAACCTCTATCCAATTTATTAGGCATGAATTTTTTAGTTTTTCCTCCTATACGAAATCAAATTATCTGTCACTATCAGTGCAGGCTTTTCAGAGCATTCAAACTTTGCCTCATGGGAAAATTTCCATGAAGAAATTGAATTATTTATTATTTTTGCTCACATTTAATTTTTCCTTCTAATAATTCTAAATAGTGAGTATATGATTTCTTGAAGATAATTTCGTTCGGACAGCCTTTTCATCGATGTTCCAACAAAGAGATAAGAATTCTCTATTATTTGGTCACTATATGCGAAGCTGACAATCTATTAAGCCCACGTTGCAGCTCCGATACATTTTCCATGCAACTGATGTTAATTTATCTACTACTGTATGAAAATTCAACTTTATGGCAGGCTTAAGACATTATTCCACTTAAGATTGGAGATGCATCTATGTTTATCTAATGATAATACGTGTAGATGCAAATGTCCGTTTACGTAGGCAACAGGTTCTACATTTCAAGTTTGAGGGTTTCAGCATTTGGTTTGGTGCCATACAGACCTATATTTTGCAATTGACCACGCAGAATCATTCGTCTTATAGTTTATCTCATAGCTGTGAAAATGGCCACTTAACTCAAGACAGTTTCGAATTCTGGCTCAAAGTCTCTTGATAGAAAGATCCTGGGAGTTTATATTTATTTATAATTTGAAACCAGAATTAAATAAAGACCAATCCTCTATCCAGCTTTTTTTACTATTAATATTGTTCACCATCATTGTATTCATACTTGTTATTCATATTTCATTGTAACAAAGTTATTATTATTATTATTATTATATTTTTATTATTATTATTATTATTATTTTATTATATTATTATATTATTATTATTATATATGTTTATTATAAATTATTTAATATTATTATTATTATGATTATATTATTTATTATATTATTATTATTATATTATTTTAATGTTTAATTATTTTTATTTTATAGTTGATTTTCATTGTTTGTTATTTATTAATATTATACTATTTATTTTATTATTATTATTATTTATTATTATTATTATTAGTTAATTTATTATTATGTTGTTATTATTATTATTATTATTATTATTATTTATTATTATTATTATACTTATTATTATTCTTATTAATTAAATATTATTATTATTATTATTATTATTAACATTAAATTATTATTTTTTATTTTATTATTAATTATTATTATTATTATTGTTTTTTAGGTTATGTGTTTTTAGACACTATAATACTGTTTAAACATGATTATTACTTTGACAAGTTACATATATGATCAGTATATGATGCACTCTGTAATATATTAAAATGTCGTATGTTATGTCATGTCGTATATTGATTCTGACATACGACTTTAACATTCCATTATACTGAACATGCTATTTTTGTTTTAATTTTCATCTATGTGCTTTGCTTCCTATTCTTTCATATAACTTCTTTACTTTTGGTGTATTATTATTAATATTTTATTATGATTTTTATTTTTAGATGTTGTTGAAATAGTTTTTAAAAGTTTTTCTAGAGTAAATATTTTGCTGAAGATGGGTGGAGTAATACCCGAAACGTCCGGATTTTATAAATAAAGAATTTCTCATATTTTGTTCGTCTTCTCTTATATATATATTATATATATATATATTTAGTAGTATATTATATATTATATTAATTATATATATATTAGTAGTAATATTACCTATATATATACTTTTAGATTATTCCATATATAATATATATAAAATATCGTTATATACATATTTTATAATAAAGTGACATTTTATTTAGATATTATTTCTCTATGTATATATTGTATATTATTATATATATTATTATATTTATCATTATTATATATATATATTTATTATTTATATTATATATTTATATTATATATATTTATAGATTATATATATATATATCATATGTTTTATATATACGTTATTTTTTTTAGTTTTTTTTTTTTTTTTTTTTTTTTTTTTTTTTTGTTTTTATGTATATTTTGTTTTTTGTATATATATATATTTGTATATATATTATATTTTTATTTTTATTTTAGTATTATTTGATGATATTTTTATTTATTTAGTTTATTTGATATGATTATTATTTTGTATGTTTGATTTATTATTTTATTTATATTATATTTATTTTATTATGATATTTGTTATATATTTATATATATATTTTATTAGATTAGTTTATATGGCATTTATATTATATTATATATATATGATTTATATTTATTGTATTTTCTTTGATGATTATTAATTTATTATATTTATATTGTTTATAATTTATATATTATATTATATTTATATAATATATTTATATATTTAGAGTTGAGAATGATATCTATGATATTCATATATTATACTATTCTATTTATTTTTTGTTCATCTCTTTAAGTAATGTATATTTTATTGTATTTTTAGTTTTATTATATTGTTATTTATTGGAATTTTATGGATTAATTTTAAAAATGTTATTAATGATTTGATGATAGATTATTTTGTATGTGGATTTATATATTGTTAGTTGGATATATTTTTTATATTATTTTATTATGTATTTATATATATTTGATTATATATATATTATAGATATTATTATATATTATATTGATAATATTATCTTTATTTGATCTATTTTATTATTTATATACTATATGTATATATATATTATATATATATATATATTTATTTTATATTATGATTATAGTATTATATTATATATAATATATATATATTGTATATATATATTCTATTTTATATTTATTATATAATGGTATTTTATTATTATATATATTTTATATATTATTATAGTTATATAGTATTTAGTTTATAGTTATAATATATTATTTATATATATTTTTATGATATTATTATATATTATTGTTATTATGTAGTTTATTATTTTGAATATATTATGATAATTTTTTTCACTAAATTTTAGAAATATTTTATATTATTGATATATATATATATATATATATATATTATATATATGTTATAATAAATTTTTGTTATATATATATATTGTGTTAAAAATAACATTCTCTTTTATTTATTTTATATAAATATATAATGAGCATGAAAACTGGTTAGATTAATTAGTTTAGGTTTTATAATAGTTTTTTATTAATAAAAATATAATAATATATAATAATGAGCAGATCGAATCAAGCTAAGAAATGGGTTCTGATAATTAGTAAAATAGCGAAAAAGGTTTAAGTTCCTCAGGGAAACTTGCTGCGTGACTCTAAATAAATATTATTAATAGGCAAATTAATGGCATGCCTTCATTATAATGTTATGATGTAAGTTTCGAAATCAAATCTGACGAACTTCAATTAGACTCCAAATTCGAATCTCTAAAAAATACTGTAAAATGATGTATGGCTGATTTCGACGAGAGTCAGTATAAATAGAGCAGTGGACATAAATTTAGGGCATATTTATAGTTAAAGAAGTGATATTCAAATACTAATGATTATATAATATAGCAAGATAGTACATCAAGTAGTGCTAGTGATCTTAGTAAAAATCTGTTAAAATGATTAAAGTATGTAATGCAGTTTTCAAAGTTCAATACACATACTATCTACTTGAAATGAAAGGAAGTAATATAAAATTACGATAGAGCTACGAACAATACTTGCAAATAAAAGGGAACAATGATTAATTTAGATAATGTACTCGTACATAGTAGTCAATAAAAACTTATTGAACATAAGCCTTAATAAAAATTGAACAAATAGAAAATCAACTTATGCAGTATAGCCATAACTCTGTGAAAAAATGAGATTATAAAAATGTAATTTTTCTCGCATACCATAATAAGAGTAGTATAGTAAAAATAATAATCAGGAGTCTATCAGAATTTTAAAACAAATAGTTAGTAAGTATAGGAATCAGAATCCTCCAAGTATGTTGAGCTTGAGTTGTTTTTCAGGAAAAGATCTCAACAAATTAAGATATTAGCTTTCATAGCTCAATTTATAGAAGTTAAATGTGAATATTAATGAATAAGCTTTATTTTTCAAGTCATAGTGACTGACGGCAATGCACAAGCATTTTGAGAAGTTGTTATGCATTAGTGATGAAAACTATAAGTTATAAAAGGCAGTAGAAACTCGGAGACTCAGTAAAAAATGAAAAGTTATTCGCTGAATAAATTGATTAGAGAGGATGGAAGATAATATGAATGAGATTGACGTATGGTAGAATTTCTTTGGTTTTTAGATCTGCGTATATTAATGCCATGGAAAATATTACTCCTTTAAATGATTGAATTCTACTGGTGCTATTTATAGAGTAGTTAAAAAAACTTCTTATAGACAGTGAATATTGGAGAAAAATATGTGTATATAGTTATGCAAAAAAAGGTAAATTGTTTATATTACAAAGTTTTTGAAAAGAAGCAAGGGATCATGATACACCATTTATTGGAGAACCTTGGCCTGTTACTAAAGCAAAGAACAAACAAAATTACAGTGAAAAGGTAAGTCACTTATGCAAAAAGAAAATAATATAATAAACTGAAATAACATAATAATGATAATATATAATAATAAAATGGAGATAATATTAATGAAATAAAAAGAATTAATGGTAGATATAAAAGTGTGCTTCAGTCTCTTTTAACTAATTTATTTTATGTACCTGGAAGAATGCTCTTATAATTAAATGAAACTATTCTAGAAATTAAAGCAAGATGATAAATATTGTTCAGTGTGAAATGAATTTTGAAATAATTGAAAAAGACCAAATCACTATCGTAAAAATTGTAAAAGGGCAGAAAAATGTGAAAGATGTGAATAAGAAACATCTAACATTTCTGCATAGAAAAAAGATAGTTAGAGAAAAAGAACAAAATAGCTCCAGCTCTTCAACAGCACTCAATCCAAAAATTTAGAAGATAAAGTATAAAAGAAAGCAGGTCAGAAAGAAGTCAGAGACAAGGAAGCAAAACTTTCAGAGCCGTAAATACTTAGAAGTTATTATAGTCCTGCTGTGCAGTTAAATCAAGCTTAAGGTAAATGAATAATGTGATTTAAGACATATATGGGTTTAGATACATATCTTCGCATGTTTTTGGATTTAAATATTGGCTCATTCCTTAGGAAGAGACTAAATATGAGATTTCATTAAGTATAGATAATAACGCACAATGTATGGAAACATAAAATTAAAACAATACATACTAAACAATCTTAGAATTTATGATATTGAAGATGCGGAAATTGAAGCATTAAAAATGTCTGCAGGAAAATTGCCCTTTTAAATAGAAGAGTCTGCATCTATCAGATAATAAATAGATAAGGTGAATCATGTGTCCTTCAATACTATTGATATCAAAATGGATTGTTAATAGGAATGAATCAGAGTAAATTGTTAAAACCCATGGAGAGTAGTAGTAATAGGTCATTATAACTCTCTTTGCAGAGTTACATGATGGGATTTACAGATTAACACGCAGATGGTATTCCGCATTTATGACTAAAATGTCATAATAATCAAATACAAAAAAGATGATATCAATGCTGAAAAATATTGGGCTTAGGAGAGTTATTTTGAAAAGAATCCTGACAAGTCTGTGACAGTGTGGATGATTTAAAGTGAAAAATAAGATTGAAAATACATTGAAAAGAACAAAGACAGGTAAATTTCCTCTTCCTTACCAATTAAAAGAGAAAATCAGCATTTTCCTAAAAACAAAAATTAAGTTTAGCAAGACTGTACTCATTAAAAAGTAAATTTCTGAAAGACAAAGAATATTTTGTACAGTATAGTGACAACATAGATGAAAAGTTAAAACTAAAATTTGCAGAAAAGATTGAGAAACATGAACTATTAAAATGAAAGATTTTATCTGATACATCATAGTTTAATACATCGGCTCGTGAAGAAAACATGGGAGGCACTTCAATATTATATATAATATATATGATATAATATATATATATATATATATATATATATATAATATATATATATTAATATAAAGTATATATATATATAGTAAATAATATTATTATATCTAGTATTATATATCTATTTATATATATTTATATTATTATGTATTTATATTTATATATAATATATATATAATTACCGATTATACCATTTACTTATATTAGGTTTAGTCTACACTTATTATATTACCGTTTAGTCTACATATTATATATTATATTATATTATATATATATATATATCTATATAAATATATTATATATAAAATATATATATTATATAATTATATATGTCAGCTTTTCGATTGTCCGTCATATGTATCTTAAAAACTATTATGCTACAGTAAAACGGAATCACATTGCTGGAAATGCCTGTGTGCCAAATGTTTGCCCTGAATATGTAAAAAAAAAAAATAAAAAAAATAAAAAATCATAAAAAAAAATATATTTATTATACTCAAAAACTACAAAGCTAAGCGAAAAGGAATACATTTTTGGATCCTGGTAAAATTTCACCCCAAGGTATGTAAAAATAGATAATAATAATATAGAAAATTATTTTATAATTATAGTAATATGTATTACCACCTATTTAGACACTCATTTATCTATATAGTATGTTTAAATTTAGAAGTTTCTATTAATTTGCTTTTTTTTTTTTTACTAAAAAAATACAAGGTTATACGGCCACCGATGGCAAGGAGTCGGGTCTCGGCTCGGAATAGGGTAGGACTAATTCCCCCTCCGGGAAGGGTCTCCGGAACCCCCGCTCTTTGGTAATTTGGGTGTTGCGGGGGTTCTCCGCCCCTCCTACGGGGTATGGAAAAGCGTCCTCTCTATGTTCGTCGCTCGAGCCCCTAGTGTGCGCGTATAAAGCAAATTTAATAGAAGTCTATTTATTTTTATCTGAGACAATGAAATAGGTTCAAAATTTAGAATGTAAGATTAGTATTTACAATAATTTTTTTTATTCTTATTATTATTTTTACATTTCTTATGTGAAATTTTAGAGGATTCCAAAAATGTATCCTTTTCCCTGTTTATTCTAGTTTTTAGATATATTTTTTTTTTTTTTTTTTCCAGGTAACTTATCAGATACAATATGTACCGATTAGTTTAATAGTTTTTTTAGCTATATGACGGAATCGAAATGCTGCCATAATATATATATTATTATATTATATTTATTATAGTATATTATATATATAAATATATTATATTATAATATATATATTTATATAATATATTTTATATAGTATAATATATTATATAAATATTAGTGAAAATTCTTTCCTCTTATTGTCTGCTGTTCAACGCGGAGGTATAGGTATTTTAATGAATAAGATTGTGCGTAATTTATAATTCATTACATCAATTTCTTGAGGTTCATAGACATTAGTATATCAATATAATTTTAATGTTAATTATATTTCTCATACAGTTGTATTCCATATCAATATTATATAAATTCATAAGCCTAAACCATAACGGACAAAACAATACATGATTCAAATCCGAATACAAAAATTAACTCTCTTAATTCTCTCTCTCTCCTCTCTCTCTCTCTCTCTCACTGCTCTCTCTCTTCTCTCTCTTCTCTCTCTCTCCTCTCTCTCTCTCTGTCTCTCTCCTTCTCTCTCTAAATATATTTATATTGATATAGTGTATAATTTATATTATAAATTATATAGTATATATATTATATATATTAATAATATATATATTAATATATATATATTATATATATATATATATATATAATATTAATATATTAATATATATATATATTATCTTATCTATTATATATATTATAATATAATATGATAATATATATTAAAGAGTTTCTTTAGTTTTAATTTTTAAAAAATAAATTGAGTATAGAGGATGCTTTGTGGAAAAATCCTCAAATAGCCAAATAAGAATAAGGTTTCTTTTACGTTGCCATGACAACCAGTGTTTTGACAGCATTATAATTATGCTTTTTTGGAGGTCAATCGAACTTCCTCCAGTCAATGATCCTTCTGAAAAATAATGTTTCGCAAGAGAATAAATGATCTTTGTAAATTAGCGGTTTTTTGTATTAACAATTTAAACATTTTTTAATAGTAATATATAGCATATGATTTAGTTCATGACATTAGTTTGCTTTATTTTTTTTTTAAAGAGCAACCTACTGAAATTTTGCTGGGTTGGGGGGGGGCGCCTTCCCGTCGGTAACACATCGCCGTTTAATACACTCACAAAAGAAAAAATTGAGAGTAGTGTTTAATGCAGCTTTACCATATAATGGTATTTCTTTAAACAATAGTTTACTTACAGGTCCAGACTATATTTCCAATTTGCAAGGCATACTTTTAAGGTTTAGACAAGAGAAATACGCCTTCATAGCAGATATAGAGAAAATGTTTTTTTCAAATACAGGTACTTGATAAAGATAAAGATTATCAGCGCTTCTTATGGTTTCCAAATGGTAATTTAGATAAAACTTCAGAAGAATATAGAGTTAAAGTTCACATATTTGGAAGTGTGAGCTCTCCTTCTATTGCAAATTATGTTTTGATACAAACTACAAATGTTATTGAAGCAGAAAAACTCAGTAATTTAGACAAAGTACCATACTTAGAAATTTTTATGTTGATGATTGTTTAAAGTCTATAAAGTCAGAAAATTAGGCTATAGCGGTTTATAAAGAAGTAAAAGAAATTTTAAAAATTAGTGGGTTTAATCTGCATGAAGTAGCAAGTAATTCAAGGAAGTTTTTAGAAAATATTGATAAACAAGATATGAGCAAAGATTTTAAAGAAATAAACTTATCCTTGGATAAATTACTTTCACAAAAAGTATTAGGTTTAAGCTGGGACAAAGAAAAAGATTTAATAAAGGCTAGAGTAGATATACAATAAAAAATTGACAAAAAGAAGCATACTCAGTTGCATTTTTTCTATATACGATCTACTGGGATTTATTAGCCCAGTACTAGTAGTAGCTAAGAAGATATTTCAAAATTTATGTGATAAAAAAATTAATTGGGATGAAGAAATCCCATCAGATATAAAAAAGATTACATAAATTGGCTAAGTGAATGTAACGCTGACTGCTTCTTTACTTTCCTGTCTAAAAAAATTGTCTAAGTATAAAAGATGTATGAACTACATTATTTTTCAGTTGGTTCACAAATTGGCATATGTGCAGTAGCATATATAGATCATTGGAGAGTGATGAATATATTGTTCATTGGGATTATCTAAAACCAAATTGATACCATTAAATAAAAATTTGATGTTAACTACTTGAAGAATAGAATTGAGTGCAGCAAAATTAGCAGCTAACATACACAAAATTATAAATGATCAATTAAATATGCCGAACATAATTATAAAGTGAGATTGTAATTACAATATATTAAAAATGAATCAAAAAGCATTTAAAAGATTTGTAGCACAATAGATTTATATTAGATCCCAAACAAATATAAGCCAATGGATTATGTACCAGGCAAGCTAAATATAGCAGATATAGCAAGTAAAGGTTATCTGTTAATGAGTTTTTGAACAATAAACTATGGAGTACAGGTCCAGAGTTTTTGCATAAAGACAAAGCGCATTGGCCTGAGCAAAATATAGAACATAAATTAGAATGAGGAAAATGATGAAATTATAAAAATAACCTGTAAAATGGCCATACAACTTAAAAGAAAGTTCAACGGGCAAGTTCATTCATTCTGTGTCAGATTGGATGAAATTAAAAGTATAAGTGGCATGGATTTTAAGAGTTAAAGAAAATTTGCATAAGAAAACCTAGGAAAGGTTAATGACATCACAGAATAAAAATGCAGAAAAGATAATTTATTAATATGCAAATAAAGAATTTGCATGATTTAAATGCAAAATAAAAAAGAAAGAAGCTTTTCCAAAAAGGCACATTTGCAGATTTGGTCTTTTAGTGATAAAGGAATATTAAAGGGAGGTGGGAGGAATAAAAATCTGAATGATGTATCATATGATTTTAAACATCCAATTATCTTGCCAAATAGTCATGTCACCTGCTAATAATGAGACATTACCATAGATTTAATGAACATTTAGGAAAACAAACAGTTTTAAATGCTTTAAGAGAGAAGTACTATATCATTGGAGCAAGCAGAATTATTAGGATCCTAAAAGATTGCATAATTTGTAGAAAGCTCCATACAAGGCCAACTCAGAAGTTGATGGGAGATTTGCCCAAAGATAGATTAGAGTGTAATATACCACCATTTACGAGAATTAGAATTGATGCCTTTGGTTCATTTCTTGTAATAAGGGGAAGAGGGAAAGTAAGAGAAAAAAGATATGGATTAATATTCTCATATTTAAGTAGTAGAGCCATACATTTAGAAATGTTATATTCATTAGATACTGATGCTTTTTTCAATGCTCTAATAAGATTTATCAGCCGCAGAGGCAATGTGAAATTGATCGCGATCAGATAATGGATCTGACTTTGTAAAAGCTAAAAAAGAATTAAAGATACAAGTTAAAAATTGGAATAATAAGCAAGTAAACAAATTTTTTTGAGCAAAAAGAAATACAGTGGTTATTCATACCACCTCATTCTTCTCATAAAGGAGGTCATTTTGAAAGACACATTAGAGCTGTAAGAAACACATTACAAGCTTCACTCTTAGAACAGCCAATAAGTTTGAGCAGATGATTACTGAACCTTTGGTTATGTGAGATAGAATTCATTATAAATAACAGAACAATAACAGAAGTTTCAAATGATTTAGAAAATTTAAAAGCTTTGACACCAAATCATCTACTAACCTTAAAGGCAATATAACTTTTCCTCCAGGATTATTTCAAGACAAAGATTGTTACTTATATAAAAGACGGAAACAAGTTCAGTACCTTAATGATTTGTTTTGGAAAAGATGGATCGATTAATATGTCCCTTTATTGCATAAAAGAAGTAAATGGTTAGCAGAAAAGGAATCACACCAAGTTCTTTTAATAGATGACTTCCAACCAAGAAATATATGGAATTTAGGAAAAATATTAAAAGTTTATAAAGATGAATTAAACAGAGTGAGAATTGTAGATGTAAAAAAGAATACAGACAAAAATACTTTAAGTACAACAGTTTTGAAAAGACCAATAAAAAAATTGATCTTGCTGAGAGAAAGTGCAGGATTAAAACAAGAAGACAACAGAATTATAAATTAAGAAAACAAAGAAAAATAAGAAAACTTAATATTCTTAGTTATATTTTCCATTAAAAAAAATAAAAAAATAAAGCTATAGAAATTCATTACTATATGTACATCAACTATGGTTAATAAATGTTACCAAAATATTACAAGGGTAGAAAAGCAAAAAGTTGCAACAAAGAGAAAACTGCTGACAAAATCAGAATACAAGGTGGGACAACATTAAGGGCTTGCAAATAGAAAAAAAAAACAAAGAAAGCCAAATATTTAGTAAAAATAGTAAATTAGGAGATACTGCAAGCAAATATAGAAACTCAAACAAGCTACTGAAGCTTATTGAAGCCACAAAACTGTATTTGTTGACAAAGTTAACTTAGAAGAAAAAGCAAAGTACAGAATTGAACTTCAATCAACATTAGGAAGATATTGAAGAAACTACTTAGTAACATCTATTCAATCAAGAGCCTATTAACTTCACAAAGAAGAAACTATTGAGGTGAAATTACTAGCAATTGACTAAAAACTTCAAGTTGAATCCTAAAAGCCAAAACTATTGAAGAAGCCAAAGCTTGGGTTTTACAAGGAAGAAACTATTGAGGTAAAATCCTAACAATTACAATCTTCAATCATTTAGTATATTAATAAGGAAGCTATAGAAGAAACATAAGAACAACAAAGAAACTCTACAAAAGCTAAAAATTCATCCAGAAGAAATTCAAAAGCAGCCTTAAAACTTGATTAATATAAGCCACCACCCTAAACTCAGCTACTTCTGAAATAAAAATTATCAATAATTTAGAAGGTATGTTATTGTTTTTATAGTTGGTGTGAATGTGGTATGAATGTAAAAAGTAACATCAAAGTTTTTCAAAACAAAAGCTAATTAAGAACAAAAATAAATAAAAAAGTCCAAAAATAATTATTATTTTATAATTAATATTTTTTTAACATGAATAATTATTTTTTAATGAATATTATGGATAATTATGTTTAATATGTTTATTTTTTTAGCATTATTATTTGTATTTATATATATTTATATTTATGTAATCTACATGTTTTTTTATCATTAGAATAAGTTGAGTTCAGTTCAGTTCCTAATAACCAAGAAATAAAAGATGTGTTCTGAGTTGGGTATTACAAACCTGATGATATGATTTACAATATATATATATATATATATATATATATATATATATATATATATATATATAATATATTATATATTATATATAATTATATATATATATATATATATATATATATATTATATATATATAAATATATTATATTATATAAATATATATATATATAAATATATATAATATATATATATATATATATATATATATATATATATATATATATATATATATATATATATATATATATATATATATATATATATATATATATATTTAAAATATCAAAAAAAACCATATTATATATATATATATGTGTATATATATTATATATATATATATATAATCTATATATATATATTATATATATGTATATTATAAATATATATAAAATATATATAAATATATATATATATATATATATATATATATATATATATATATATTGTAACCGTTAACAGGACGAACCAAGCAAACATTACCGAGTTTACGTAGCCTCAATTTCTTTTATTAGAACTCAGTTTGTTATTGAACTGTCTTAGGTAAACGGCTTGTAGAAAGGATGAGCTTGACAGAGAAAGGAGAAAGAAATAGTCTTATTTTAGACGGTAAGAGAAAATTTGAATAGTTATACGTTTTCTTTTTTTAGTAAAGTTTTCTTTTTTTAATTAAGGAAGGAAAGCTTTGATTGTAAATTACTTCTATACTTTTTAATAGGGAACGATTTGGGGAGCCCGAATCATGATACTTTGGTTTCAAGAGTAATAATTGACGGTGAATAAGGTTACCGAATCCATTACGTGGACCTAACTTGATGTGAAGTATTCCTGTTGAATGAAATACAGTTTTTCTTGGATTTTTAAGCCGAACTGATTTGTGTCCTGAATTATTGGAAATGAGGTAGTGTTCAATTACTGGTAACGTGACTGATAACTTTGGATATAGAGTGTAAGTGTTTTTTTTTTAATTGTTATTATTGGAACTTTTCATTGTTTGAAGTGTCAATTTTTCGACAAAAAAAAATTCGTTCAGTTCAGTTATACAGTATTTTTGTTTCTTTTTATGTTTTTCATCGTCCCAAAATGATGAAACTTCAACTTCATTTTCAACTTAGGAAAGAGGTAGAAACCGCACGGAGATAGATCTGGGCTTGTATGGAGGATGTGGAAGGATTTGAATGTTTTTCCTTGCACCAGAAATTCCTATAATTATATTGCAGCGCACATGTGAGAATGGCGCGTTAATCGTGGTGCACGCCCAATCGTGCCTGGCATGTTCTGTTCTGATTGATTAGAGCTGAACTCCGTCCGTTTTTTCGAAGCTCGTTCCAGAGACATCTTTGTAAAAGACGTGAGTAACTGTCTGTCCCTGAAGGTAAAAATTCCTTGTGCACAATACCAGCGGCGTCGAAAAAAACAACATAATCAGGGTGTTTTCCACCTTGGGCTTTGTCAATACGGCTGCTTTCTTCTCGGAGAGCAGATTTTTTTTTGTGTGCCATTCCCCCACTTTGGCCAATTGGCATTTCAGGCTCGCACAAACGCCGGACCCATAATTATTGATCCGCCATGATATTGATATACCCGCTTTCCCGCAAACAATTGCTCCATTTTCGAGTCTTTCAAATAAATCTTGACCAATTTGACCCGCAAATTTTTACCCTGCTCCACAGACAAGTCTTTCGGACACTCAGTTTTTGCCACAAATTCTTTCCTCGCGATGCCAAAGTATGGTGTCGTTTAAATTCTATGCAGGCATTTTATCCCAAACGCATTTCTTTCTGCTCACCCACTCTGAAGATGAAGCCGGAGTCCTTCATCTCCCTCACAGGGTCTAAACAACTTTCCACATTTTTTCATATGGAATGAGAAAATTTGTCTTCCACAGCGAGGGTCGTGCTACAAATTTTCATCGGCCTCTTTGAACAAGCTTTGTTCACCCACCGAAAAAATAGTTCTCGATAGAGTGGCATCGCCCAATAAGCTTCGTTTAAAAAGCAATGTCTCAAGTGGCTGACTGGCTTTAGGATCAACAATAATTTTAGCGTACGCTGTCAAATTTTCGCTGCATCACAACAAAAACGATAACGAGGATAGAAGCACGCCATAACCAAAAAGATGAGTGGCAAAAACGGTAACTATAGGTTAGGAAACCACCGCCCTTACATACACAGAATGTCAGTCGCAATGATGAGCCTTACATTACCAAATCTGGTTAACAACCTGGTATGGAATTATGGTAGTTTTAGGTAACGTAAATCGCACTCGCTAAGGGTCTGCGGAGGAGCTACACCATTTCGCTCGTTATGGGGATACTTCAGGAGAACTTACTTTACCTTTATTTAAGCAGATAATTACATAATTCAAACCCTGAGCAATTCTA
>JABUQX010023212.1:20000-42500 GCA_015478945.1 Trachelipus rathkii | reverse complement strand
TCAATATTAAATAATAATAATCATAATATATAATAAAAAATAATAATAATAAAATAATTATAATAATAATAAGTATAATAATAATAACATGAATACTATCAATATATTAAATAATAAAATAATAAGTAATAAAATAATGATAAAATATATAAAATAGTATAATAATAAAATGAATATAATAATAAAATAATATAATAAAATAATGAATAAGATTATAAGTAAAAATAATAAATATTCGATACCCCAATAATATGTTAATAAAAAATAAATTAATAATATTAATAATATATTCCTATCACTATTAGATTGGTAATAAATATAATATTAAATATCATTAATAATATGTAATAATATTAATAAAATTAAATAGATAAGAATAGTTAATAATAATAATAATAGACAATAATATAATAATATAATAAAAATAATAAAATAATAATAATAATGATAATATATATAATTAATTTAAAATGAATAATAATGATAATATCAAAGATACATAAATAATATATAATAATAATAATAATATAATAAATAATAATCAATAAGTAATTAAATAATAATTCAAGAATGATAGGTAATAACATAATAAATTATATAATAAAAAATAATAATAAATAATAATAATAATAAAAGTAAATATTTTTATAATAATGATAATCAAAATAATAATATATAATAATATGCATTCATTTAATATATATTATATATATAATAGTATAATAATAGAATATAAAATTTATGCTATATATATACTTATCTATATATATATATCTTACGTATATATGATATCGATGATAATAATATATACGTTGAGAGAGTACCTGTAAATCAAACCAGGAAAAGACCTCTTAAGCCCTTCACTCAAACTTTCTTCATATTCACAAGACTAAACCAAATCATCTGAGAAAAATTTGCCGATGCCAAAAAAAAAAAAAGAAATGGCGACTCTATCAGAATTGACTTCAAAGCCTTCAAAATATGTTCTATGTGCTTTAAAAATGTCAAATCTAGCGGTAAAACATTTCCTCTTCTAATACACTTTCCTCTCACATGATAAGACACATTTGTTCTTGGGCCTTGTTCTGACTTCAATTTTAATACGCAGGATCTTAGAGGGGACTCAGTTCCGGCGGTCACGAGAATTTGTTTAGTGCTGCACTTGAGGTGACATGGGTAAATACTTAGGAGTCAAAAACGAGGGAAAGTATCTGTTCTCTTTCAGTTTTGTGTAGGTTTGATTAAGAGCTTTATTAATTACTCTATTTGCATACTAATTTGCCAGACAGGATGGAAAGGAGGAAATTTTTCATTTAGCAGATTGATATTTAAGAAAAACAATAAACAGATGAATAAGCAAAGTATTGAATAGTTAAAACGGCAAAACAATTAAAATATTCCATAATTACTTATTTAAAGAAAAAATACGAATTATTCAAAATTTATTTAAAGTATATAAAATAAAAACAGAAAAATAATAAAATTAAAGAAAAAAGCGGTTGATTCAAAATTTACGGAATATATATAAAATAAAAACAGAAAATTTATAAAAATATATCCGTATTAACAAATAGCAATACGTTTAAGCATATTTAAATACATTTAAAAAATATATTTAAATTTACAAATTTTCCATAGGCAAACGAATGCTAGAATAAATTTAATAACAAGCAAACCTAATTCCAAAACAAAGTTATAAATATATTTAGTAATATACAGCATTTAAATTTACTGAAATATATTCAATAAGTAATCGCATAATTCATTAAAATTTAATAATAAACAAACATAAAATGAGCAAAAGCGGATATTCTCTCCTCATTATATAAATAAAGACAGAAGCAAAAACAAGCAAATTGTAAATAGTAGAATAGTCATGATTTCAAGAAAGACCACACAAGCGCTTCTTACTCTTATCATTAAAATTTAAAGAGTCGATACTTAGTACTTTTACCACTAAATTTCAAACATAATTTTTTTTTTTTTTGTCATGGAATTTCCTGGATAAATTCCAAGAAATATTTAGTAAATGAGATAACTAAGAAAATAATATATAATAGGATAAAAAAAAATGTGCTGTGTCCTAGTCAATCTAAAATAAATATAATAAATATAACATAAAGGAAAAATAAAATAGTAAATATAAATAAATAAAAATACATAACACCCTAAATTCGAAGATAAGAAAATAAAAGACACAGCAGAAATAACAATAAATAAAAAATATAATAAAGTAAAAATAAAAACCAAAATAAAAATCAAAAAAAAAAGAATATAAATCAACATCCACAAGTAAACCTTAAAATATACTAACAGTAAATAAAAACTCAGGCTCTAATCGGAAATCTGACCAGTCAAAAACTCTAACCCGATATGAAACAACACCAAACACCGAAGCAGACTCTCACTAAAACAGGCTATTCAATAATAGCTATATAATATAATAACTAAATATCAAAATAATAAAAACCCTAAATATCAACCTTTAATAACAAGCACAAATACACCGTAGGAAAGGTCAGCATCCGCACATAAGAATAATAGAAATAAAAAACAGACCCAAAAGCAAAAAAATACTTACTACGATAAAAACAAAAAAACAGACAAAAAAAACAAGAAAAAAAACAATAATAGATAAATAGATAAACAAATAAATAACATCAAGAAAAGATAAAACTAATAAATAAAATCATACTTCAACGAAATTACCACATCCGAGGCAAAAAACGGCCCTACAAAAATATATAACAAGCAAATAATAAAGATACGAAATATATATAAATATAGAGCAATAACGAAAATATAAACCTAAGGAGGGAAAAGTTAGACTACAAAGTATAAAAAACCTAAAAATAGTTATATGACAGACTATATATACACACCTTTATGTGAATAAGAAGATGCCAAGCACAGCATCCGAAAGAAACAGTGAAAAAATAAAAAGAGGTTGTGACCGTTAATAACATGTGAGACGCAGAAGGGAAGCAAAAGACTTATCTACAGTAATTATCTTTCGTACAACTCATATCTCTACCGAACTAATATGAAAAAAACAATGAGTGCGCATCTCCGCCTGCCACCCCCCCCCCCCCCCCCCCCCCCCCCCCCCCCCCCCCCCCCCCCCCCCCCCCCCCCCCCCCCCCCCCACACCTAATACCTAAAAAATTAACCTAATCCCATTAAAACCTATTAAGTAGTCTATTTGTTTATATGGGGGAAGGGTTTTAGATTGACTCTTATCTTCTTAGTACATTCAACAATGCTAGGGGGAAATCGCAGTTATTTAGATAAAGGGGATGGTTATCTATGCAGAATACCGAATATTAGCGCAGTACCCAACGATAAACCTATTTCTCGATTACGTTTCTCTTCAGACCCTAGAACACGCTTACTATCAGGTCAAAAGATAAGACGCAGAAAACCGCGATACTAGAAGGCGTCGAGCGTGCTGATACAAAACAACTCTGACGCACGAGAGGGAGTGGGCACGGGGAGTAAGATAGGATCATCGCTAAATACGAATTCAGTATTACTAAGTACTGCCTGAGCTCTTCGCAGGGGTATATGGGTGTCTCTCAAATCATCACAAGCTAGATTAACTCCTGGCATGAGGGGACTCTCTATATTTCAATATAGCGAGACACACCAGTGCTGACATGTCTTTGTGTGAAATTGTGCATAGAGAGGGGGCAGAAAAAGGCAAGTAGAGACAGTTCCTCGTTACCACCGCGCCTATGACGTAGCGTAGAGGAGGAAAAAGATACTGATAATGACTTGCTGCTCTAAGAGTTAACTAGTATCAATATGAACTATGGAAACTTTTTCCTTGAGAGCAGGTCTTACTTCACACAGTTTGTACGAGTGTAAAGGATTGTAGCGCTGCGGTCGTCGTACTCCTTGCTGAGCAGACGCACTCATTGTCTCCATGTTGTGTCAGGTCGTACAATCGCTATGTAGTTCTATCGCTCTATATCACTAATGTGGATGTCACACACAGTGGCCATGATGCTGTCAATTTAGAGTAATATATTATCACCAAACACGTCCTAAAGCGGGAAAAACTAGGCAAAAAATAGCTAATAGTCTGAAAGGTGATCCAGCTAGTAATATATAAGAAAAAGGGTTATGTAAATACGTAGCTCACAAGAGGGGAAATAAAATGATAAAGAAGGGGCTAAGAAGTGAAAATAAGAGTAGACTCACCGGGCGCATGGAAGTACTCGCTAAGGATGCAGCGAGTCTAATGATGCGGGATCATGCCTAAATCACTTGTATAATGAGGGCTCAGACTGGGGTAATACTACTAACACAACATGGACTATAAAGGGCAAAACATGCTTAGTCATTGCATAAATGAGGAACCAAAAGACCAGGAAACGGCAGCCCGGATATAAAACTCTGCCAAATCAGACCCATCAACAGAGTAGGCCGTAATAGTATCAAGGACATGCAAAGAACTCAAGCCTAAATCACAGACGGAACGGATCTAACTGCGAAATAACTACGTGAAACATAATTAACAAAGCACGCAACGTAAACCAGGTAATATTATATACCGCAATATAATAGTAAGGTAAGGTAAATAATTAGAAAAACAAAAAAAATACCGGTAGAACACGTAATAAATAAGAGAACGTCAGAGTATAATAGTATATACCAAATGTATATATAAGTAATAAAAAAAACTATAACCAACCCAACCATAACATAGAATAAAACAGGCATATAACTAAGCTCTACCTAAAGATAACTGCAATACAATAAAACTCAATATATAATTAATAAAAATAATTATAATATTATAAATAAATATAATATAATTAATATAAAAATAATAACATATAAATTAATAGATAAGTAATACAACTTAGCAAAATAAATATAAAAAAATAGTATAAAAATATTCAACTAATCTAAATATATAAGAAACATCCGAATCTAAAGTTAATTAAAAGAATAAATAATATAATATAATAATAAGAATAATAAATAATAAATATATTAATAAAAATAAAAATAAAGGAACTATTGCATAATAAATAAAGTAAAGGATTACTGATAATGGTATATAATAAAAAACGCGAAATCGACCAATAAAGAATCAAAGCTATCACCGCGTAGAGTACTTATATTACGATATATTATAATAAATAATATAAAGATATATATTAATATTATAGATATATAAAAAGAAGAAAATATAATAATATATATATAAATAATATGAATATTAATATATATATGTTTTACTCACATTTAGTATCTCAATCACATAAATATCGATATTATGCTGTCACTACAAGACGGTACCTATTTCCAATTTCTTTAAAAAGAGGAGAGTTGACTGTTATATTTCATTTACTTCCACGGACTCATCAATAATGAAAGTATTGTTCTAGCTGAGTTTTTGCAAAAAGGAGAAAATAGAGAAGTTTAATGTAGTAAAGAATATTTGGTATTTTAGTATTCACCGGATAAAATTTGCGAATGAACGGAAATAAATGAAAATAATATGAAAGTCCATTGTCGAATTAACGTGAAATAACGAAAATAACACCAGAATTAATACTCAAAGTTCAGTTCGTCAGTCCAATCCAACTAAGTTGGAGTAACAGCGTAAAGAGGCACCTAAGAAATAACAATAAGGGGGGAGAAAAGTAACAAAGGAAAGGGCCCCGAAAGGAGCAAAAGAGATAAAAGAAAACTTCAAAACCCGCAATACTATGTAATATCAATCTACAGCATAAAGAAGTACGCAATAAGTAGTCATATACGGCGAATATATATGGAGGTAAGAATTCACAGAAAGAAAAGGGTACTATATTAGTCTAAGGGCCAACCGTCATCGAGTTCTGAGGATGAGAAGTGTAGAGAAAAGTAAGTCCTAGTAGTATATATTAGGAACCCCATATAAGTATATATATAGTATAAATATAACCTAAGATCAGTACACAAAGATTGAAGCTAAAGGGTAAAATAATAAAATTTAACTGAAAGCTTACTCCACCCACACACTATATAAATAAAATAAATAATATAGAGAATATTAAATAATATGATATCCCAGCTATAATATATATATTAGTGCCTAATATAGCATTAAACAACGGAAAAACATAAAGTATAGATCACAAATAAAATCAGATAAAGGATAGTATATATAAGTATATATTATATAATATAATAATTATAATATTTTTCACTGAGTGAGGGCAAAGGTATATTGATTACATACACCCAAAATCCAGAAAACAATGGTTGGGAGCAACGACTAGGATTAGCGTAAAAATCCTAGATCAAAGGATGACATGCTCCAAGATATATAAATAAAAATATAATATATAGATATAGTATATAATATATATCATAATATATATATAGATAATTAAAAGAGATAATATAAAAATAAATATAAAGCACATGTAAAAAACTAAGGGTAGGTAGAGGTAAATAGATACCAGGGCAAGCTAACAATGCATCTACTATATATAGTAGGAATATCAAACTCATCATACATATATATACGGAACCTAAAAAGTACTTACCTAAATAATCAATAATATAAAGCTACGATGTAATAATAAAGAACAAAATAGTAAGAAAAATAGGTCAATAAACCTACCACCTAATACAGGACATAACAATACTGGACGAATAGGATACACGGATCTATCAATTCACTAAACATAACCTAAGCTAATACAAATCAGACTATAAAACCATAGTAAATAATAATAGGCAAATAATTAGCTTGTCATATTATATAATAGATTATTAATTATAATATATGAATATTATAAATGAATTAATAAAATATATATGTAATTTATATTTAATAATAACTATATTATTTATATATAATATATATAATATTAATATAATAAATATTAATATAAATACTACAAATACATAATAATAATATAAAATACATAAATAATATAATATATAAATAATATAATACATATAAATATCAAAGTAATAATAATAATATAAAATAATAAGCAAAGCCTATTCATCGATTTAAAAAATAGACAGACGAGAAAAAGAAGTAGAAGAATGATAGAGAGGAGACAGGAGCACAGAAGAGAGACGACGAGAGCACCAAGATACTCAGAGCTATTGCAACCAAAACAGCTATATTAATAGAACAGCCGGCTTACAATAAATAAGCTAGTGAGCTAGACTTAAGACACTCTAATTCCTCTTAATTACCCCGTCAGACAAAAAACAAGTCTGAACTATTGATTCCTTTGAACTCTTGAAGAAGGCTCCTAACGTATCTAAGTTACGACTGAATCCACTCTCACTAGCCGGTCCCGTATTAAACTCGCAACATATAAAATAATCCAACCATAATATCCACCTATAATATATAAATATCTAACAACAAAATAAATACCTACACCCAAACTAAAACTTAAGAAAAGAAAATATATAAATAATATAATATAATATAACAATATACCCATAAACTAAATATATATACTAATATAATAATATATATAAATCATACTATATAATTATAAATTACTATAAAATCTAATAAATTAGCAAAAATATATATAATAATATTGAGATGAAAAATATATTATTTTTAAAGAAATTTCATTAAAAAGTGATATCATTACAAGCAAAAGAGATTATGAAGCCAGAACAGGACGCAACATGAATAGTTTAGTTAATACACAATGGGAACCATCAACAAAGAACACCATCGACTTTTCGATTATGATTAGAACGAGGTAGTAGAGCTTCATGAGAGAGCGAGAAATTTATTGGTGGAAGTTAAATTTTTTAGGAATTATATTTAAAGTTAGTCGGTTGTGATTTTAAACATTATAATATCATTAGAGGGTGTGAAGGAAAATCCGAATTTAGCCTAGGTTGCAGATGCTTTATATAGAGTGATTTATCTAAAATATTGAATATCAAGTCATATATTATGGTCCTTGATGGTATGTTAAAATTATTGATTTTATAGGAGTAATATACAAACTATGGACATTTTTGAAGAATGAGAACGGATAGCAGAAGGAAGTTTAGAAGATAAGGTGGCAAATGTTGAGGGGCTGACTCCCATATGCTCTTACGCAAGAATCTTTGCTTTTTGAGTCAAAATTTAGTTTAGACTATATATAAGTCTTGTGAAACACATGAACAAGTGTAGTTATAGATAATACCAGACTGCAAGAGCGAAGGAAGGGAATTTTTAAATTAGAAATGAGAACCTTTAATGAAGTAGTTAGAGAAATAGTTTCTGCATAGCATGAGAGGGTAGAACGACGGGTGAGATGTAATATTTCAACAGCAATATATGGAAATTTAAAATATATCAATGTTTCTTAATATAATATATATAATATATATATACTATATAAATATTAAATAATATATATATAATATAGTATATATATTAATAATATATATATAATAATATATATATATACTAATATTATATAAAAAATATAATAATATATTATTGTATAAAAATATATATATATATATATATATAAAAGATATTATAATTATATATATTATAATATATATATATAAAATATAATTATATATATATATAAATATATTATATAATATATATAATATAGATATATATAATATATATATAATATAATAATATAAATATATATAATAATATATAAATAATATAATATATAATAGTTTCATATATTATATAATATATAGAATATGAGAAAACACTAGAAATGTATCTGCCGAGATATGTTTAAGAGATCACGTTTGACATACCGATTCATCAGTAGTGACGTTTAACCATGAGTTCCATTATCTGAAAGAATTTCTTTAGGAACACCCAACCGCATAAAAATGCTCATATAAAATTTCAGCTATAATGACGACCCTCTGGAATGGCTCTTTGATAACGAGCATCGAGCACAACGGTACTCGGAAAGGTACGTCTACCCTTTGGAGCACGGTCCGGTTGACAAAATAGGTCGCAAAAAACAGAGTAGCAAGTCGAAGAGTTAACATCCGATAAAATTTGGAACACAATAGGAAGTGGAAATGTATAGATATTTAGCACTTACGTTTTCTTAACACCCTGATGTTCTTCAAAGATTTCGTCGTGAGCAATACTTAAAACTTGATTATGGTAATCTTTCGGTACTATCAAAACATTTCTTTCAACGTTGTTTTCAATGATTCATTATATAGTAACCTATTTTTAACTAGGTACTTCCTTTCTCCTTTTTCTACGGAGTTCCACAATCTCTTTAATGTAGGATGACTTTGTTGCTTTGCAGCAAACTCTTTTCTGTCTTTTATAAGACTTTATAACATATCATTATCTTGGCCCGACAATGCTTCCCCGTAGCAGCAATGTTTGGGCTTTCATCACATATGTGACCATTTGATAAATCTTCAGTATTATCCTCGAATGCGTATTCGCCGGCACTTCTCACGTCTTTACACTGGGAGCTTACATTGTGATCTTCTACAGGAGATTCTTCGGTGGTGCTACTATGCATTTGTTGCTCCCTTTGTTCTTCTAATACCTCGACGGTTTGATGATTGTAATCAAGGGTCTTCTCACGAGTGACCAGCGTTGCGCTGTCGCTCACTACGCTTTCTGGCGTAATATCATCCGCCTTAATGATGTACTGGGATTTTAATTCTTCATGAGTTTGATTCGCTCGCTTTGACATCAGGCTGATCAGGAGGTAATACTCCCTAAATATTACCAAGAATAGATCATACACCACGTCTGGCATTATTACTGCCTTTGTTTTTCCGGTGTAGTACGGGGTATCAAGCTCCATATTTGATAGCAGAACACGCTTCACGGTGTTATCAAGTAGCCTCATATTAGTATATTCTCCTGTGTAAAGTTCCTTCGGAACAAACTTCTCCCTGAGGACTGTTCCGTTGCAACCAGTGTCTCTAAGACATCGGACAAAATAGCCATTGGTATATTCGTCTTCCACAGGTAAATGATGGGGATTGTCATCAGCATTGCCCATAGAGCAATTTCTACTGTCTTAGCGACATCTTCTTTAGAAGACACGTCATGAAGGATGACCTCTTTTTCAGCAAAATCAACAACTGCGACATTAATACCTGGGTCGGATTTTTGATGCCGATATTGAGTATTGAAGTTCCTGCCACTGTAGTTCTGGAGTGACACTCTACAATTTTTAACAATATGGCCGTGTTGGTTACACCTGTAACAAACAACTGTGTCTCTTGATTCAGTTTGAATTCTAACTGAATCCTTTTTATTATTGTTGTTTTGAGCAACCTTAGCCGACTCATTCGGGTTATTACTGGCATTGGTGTTACTTGTTGTTGGCTTGCTATGATATTTATTCGCTGTATATGATCCGTTACTTTTCCTATTTTTGATATTATCATTCAGGTGACTAATTCTGTGTGTCAAATTCAACCGGTGTGCATGCAAATAATTTTCAGAATTTGTTATTATATCTTCCATTTTCTTGTCATTACGTTCTTTTAGAAAAATAGCTAGTCCTTTAGGAATAGTTGACAAATATTTGTCAATAAGGAAGAATTTCAAAATTTCATATACAATCTCCTTGACTTCAACGGCTGAAATCCATTTTTTAATTGCATCTAATATTTTTTTCATGTTATTCACTGGATTATCATCATTCTGCTGTGTAATTGATTTAAATTTCCACCTGTATACATTTTCTGTCAGGTCATAACGCACTAGCAGAGCTTTCTTCAGAACATCAAACTTAGAAAAGTCCTCCAAAGACAATTCATTATAAACTTTGACTGCTTTGCCAGTTAACAGCGATCCCAGTAAATGAGCGTAACGTTCCTTTGGTATCTCATTAGCTACAGCCTTCTTTTCGAAAAGTATCAAATACTTCTCTATGTTGTTTACTTTTTCGTCAAAATGTGGTAACTTTAGCTTTGGAAGCTTGTTGTAGGTATTGTCGGTATTTGTAGGAGGAAGAGGTAGAGAGTCTGCGATAGAGGTTTCGTGCTGACGTTGCTTTTCACCATCATCAATCCGCATCTGTAGCATGCGTTCTTCTGTTGCAGTCTTGCGTTCATCATGTTCTCCTGAGCCTCTGCTCATCAGCTTTTTCTCTGCTGTGATTTTGCGTTCATCTAACTTTTTGCAATTCTGCGTTCTTCCGCTTCATTTTTTTCACTTTCGCTGCTATAAGTTTACTTTCTTCTAGCTCTTTCGCTGCTATAATTTTATGTTCTTCTATTGCAGGTTTTCATTCTTCTAACTCTTTTGTAATTCTGTGTTCTTAAAGTTTCTTTTCCGCTATAAGTTTACGCTCTTCGTGTTCTGCAGAAAGCTTTCGTTCTTCAGCTTCTCTGGCTGCTTCACGCTCTTTTAATCTTTCTCTACAAAAATTAGCGGCATCAATACCAGTAATCTCCGACTGTTACATAATTCAACTAATGAATCCATAGATAATGAAGTTGTTTTTATCTCTTCAAAAAAAAATGTTACAGGAAACTTTGAAATGTTTATTTTACGGAAAATAAAATTCCCATTTTAATCTACTCGGTATTGGAAGAGAGCACCTATTATCAGTAGCGAAAAATGAAATTAAGTTTTATCACAAACTTATATATACAGTATATATAATATTAATATATAATAATATAATAATAATTATAATATATATATAATATAATTATATATATATAATATAATATATAAATTAATAATTAATAATATATATATAAATAATAAAATAGAATATATATTAATAATGATATAATATATAAATATTTAAATATATAAATTAATATATATATATATATAATATAATAAATATATTAATAAATTATAATATATATATAAAAAGATATATAATCATATATATAATAATATAATAATATAAATATATATATATTAATAAATTATATATAAATATATATATATATAATATAATAATATAAATATAATAAAAACGAATAAAATAAAAAAATAAAAAAAAAATAAAAAAATAAATATAATATATAAAATATATATAATATATAATATATATATATTAATATATATTTATAAAATATTATATATTATATATATATAATATAATATCAATATTTATATATGGATGCCTTCATAGAGTGAAGTAAAATTATAATGAAACACAAAATGTTACCAAAATTCTAGAAGAGTATCCAAGTGGAAAAAACTAAATATCAGCTAACAAAAAAAAAATCGTGAATTTAATACTCAATGTATTTTGGATGAGCGGAGACGTCACGTTTTATATATATTTTGGATGAAATTAATAATAAACTATATGATCTCTTAAAGAGATATAAATAGCTTAATACGATAATATATAATATATATATTAATGATATAATAGATATATAATATAAGATAATAAATATATAATAATATAAATAATAAATAATATATAATATATATAATAAATAATATATATATATATATAATAAATTAATATAAAACTATACAAAACTAACTAATATAGGCCTATAACATATATATATAATGCTGTGTGCTTATCTGAACGACCAAAACCCAAATTAATAAAAAGATATATAACTACTCTCACTGCAGCGTGAGAGCGCGCACAGAGCACCAAAATATCCCTCACTCACCACAATAGCGCGACAAAAAAGAGTGTCACCCGGGACAAGGGCAACAAAACGTTCATCACCTAGATATAGCAACTGCCATAAATGAAATAAGCTATCAGCCTTTATGTTAATCGGCGTCTCTACACCCCCATTGCCCATCGGGCAGCACACGTAGCTGATACCTGAGAGTTGAACCTAAGTAATAAGACCTTTAAAAAACACAAGCAACCCCAAATCCAAAAAGTAATAATTTACCTAGAGTTAGTTTTTGCCACTCACCGGAATATGGTAAGTTCTAATTTGAACCACTAAAATAATAAGGGGTTTAAAAACCCAAAAAATTCAAGGCATTGAAATGAAAAAAATAATAATTATTATACAAATTCAAATAAACTATAAAATATCGAAAAAACATTACATACACGTGCCAAAGGGTTCAAAAACATCAGATAACACATCACATGATTAGAAGAAATATGTTAATTTATAAAATAAATAAAAGGAAAAAAATATATAGAATAATTATCAAAATAATAATAAACTATAATGATAATAATCTTGCTGAACCCCCTAATCAAAATATAAAAATAAATATTTAATAAGGAAGTTAAAGAGAATCAAAGTTTGTGCAAATCATTAAAAAATGAGAGCGTAACAAATTTCAAAGTTTGTGTATTAAAATCAACAGGATATCCAATCCTTCACCCCACAATATTATGAAATGGTAATACCTTAATACATTATATGATTGGCCTATCATACAAGAGAAACTGTATAGCAAAGGATATAAATATTTAAGCACTAAAATATTAAATTGTTTTCACAACAATGTAAAGAATACTTTGTACTATTGATCCAATTGTACAAGACTAATATCTTGCACAAAAGAAAAGATATAGTAGATATAAAGAAATTAAATAAATAAATAAATAAATATTAAATATTTAATACTACTGTTAATACCAAAAATATTACAGACTAAATTCTGAAACTTACGCTCTCGATCAAATAATAAGAATTTTATTTTATTAGTAAAAGAAACAAAAATAAACTACTCAAATAAATAAATGAATGAGTATTTTAACCAGGACCAATTAATCAAAGACTAAACTTCTGATCCTAATATTCCTAACTGAATAATAAATCAATATTATTCAATTAAAATTATTAGTAAAAGAACTAATAACTTAAAAAAATAGATTCAATAAATAATCAAAATTTGAATTAGGATTAAAACAAGATTAAAGTTCTAATCATAATATTCTCAATTAAATAATAAAAGAATTATTTAATTAAAAACCATTAGCAAAAGAGTCAGAACAAACTTCTAAATTACTTGAATGCTAATAAATTAAAATGTTCGTCTAGGGATTGCTCAAAGATAATAAAATATTTGAAAAACTTTTTAAGAGAAATAATGCATCTAATAATATGCAACTTACTTTACAATACAGAACCTCAGATACATCAGAATAATCTTCAAAATACAATGCACTTTAAAAAAAAAAATCACATAAAATATTAAATACATTTATTTAACACCATCAATATTTAACAAGACATTTCAATGCCTAAAAGAAACAAATACTACTGAATTTTAGGTAAGAAATTATACATACAATTTTTCGTCATCTTGAGAATACTATATACAAAATATCGTCAGCAAGCTCAACAGCGTAACATCCAACCTTAGATGAATTGTGGAATAAAATCGTGGAGGAATGAGAAAATCGACTTTACATACTTAAATGATTTATCAAAGATACTTTATCAACCAATTATAAACAATTTAGATTCAGTAAGGTTTGAAAAGAATATTTTTAAAGATTTTAAAGGAAAAGCTCTAACTTCTAATACAAAGAATGGGATTGGCTTAATTTAGAACACCTTGCTAAATCATCTGACAAGAAATAAAAAAATATGAAAGTCTGACATTTCTAAAAAAGATCTCTTTTATATGCAAATTAACTTCAAACCAATGCAAGCGGTAAAGTCTGTTTTACATTCACAATATATTAGAAAATCACCCTTAAGAATTCTTTGAAATTAAGAAAAACAATATTTCAAAGAGTAGTAACGTACAATTTCTTTTTTTTTTTTAAAGATTTATATAAAGGTATACTAATACAAATACAATTTAGATATTGAAAAAAAAGATAAGTTGATAGTCCCAAAATTTGTTAAATATATGCATAAAAAATAAATAAATAAAATAAGATAAATAAATAAATAAATAATAAGATAAATAAAAGAAAAATAAATATAAATAAAATAAATAAATAAATAAATAAATAAAATAAATAAAAATTTATAAAGAAAATGATTGATATAGTTTTAGTAAATAATAAATAAAATAATTTAAAAAGGTGTACTTAAGAAAAGAATATTAAAAGGAAAATTGTTATCTCTAGCCTAGGAATCAGCAATTAAGAGATTAAAAGATAGAGAAAAGATAGATAAGAGATAATAAGAGAAAAAATAGCTATAATAGAATATAAATAAAAGAATATGAAAAAGAAAATGTTATAATAGACAAGGATTAGTTAAATATAAAAAGATAGAGAAAAGATAGATGAAAGATAAAAAGATTCGGAAAAGATAAATAAAAGATAAAACTGTAGATAAAAGATAGACGAAAAGATAGAAAAAGATAGATAGCAGATAAAAAGATAGAGAACAAATATAAAAAGATAGAAAAGATGTATAAAAGATGGAAAGAGAGAAAAGATAGTTAAAAATAAAAAGATAGAGAAAAGACAGATAAAAGATAAAAGATAAAGAAGAGATTAATAAAAGATAAAAAATAGAAGATAAATAAAAGATAAAAATATAGAGAAAACACATGACAAAAATGAAAAATAAAAAAGCAATAAAAGATATATATATGACTGTATATATAGATATATAGTTATTTATAGTACTAGTAGTATATATATATATTATATATACTATAGAGGGGGCGTATACTGATATATATAATATAATATATATCATAGTATATATATTACAGTATATTATAATATATACTAGTATACATCATATAGGCTATATTTATATATAGTATATATTATATAATATATAGTATATATATAGATATAGAGTATTATATATATATATATACTATAGTATAATATATACTTACAAAGATTATACATATAATATATATATATAATATATATATATAGTAGTATCATATTATTGATATATTATATATACATCTATATATACATATATATCATATTAACTTTATATATACTGTAGTATATATTTATATATATACAGTATATATATATATAGTAAAGTATAGTATATATATAAGAATGATTATGATATATTATATATATATATAGTATTATATATAGTATATTTATATACTATATATATATATAGATCATATATTATAGTATATATATATATTTATATATATGGATACAGTATGATATTATATATATGTATATATATATAATATATATATATGATATATTATATATACTATATAGTATTATATTATATATATATAGTATATATATATATATAATATTTATATATATATGGGTAATATACATATATATATATATGTATAGCTATTTATATATATATATATATATATATTAGTATAGTATACTATATATATATATATATATATATAATATATATAGTATAGGGTATAGATATTGTATATATACTGTATATATAACATAAATATATATATTATTATAACATATATTAATATATATATATATATATAGTATAGTACTATAGATATATATATTATATAGGTATAATATATATATAGGTATTATATATGTATATATATATATATATAGTATATGATATATAGTATTATATATATATATAATATCGTATATATATATATATATATATATATATATATATATATATATATTAATATATATATATATATAAAATGTATATAGTATTTATATAAAGTATATGTATATATATATATAGTATATATATAGTAGTAGTATAGTATTTATAGTATATATATATATTTTATATATATATTACGTGTTTAGTATATATGTATATATATATAGTTACGTTATATATAGTATATATAGTCAGTGTATATAATAATATATAGTATATAGTATATATATATATAGATATGATATATGATATATATATATATAATTATATATATATATATATAGATATATTATTATATATGATATATATATATATTATAGTAACGTATTAATATATATATGTATAGTATTATGATAATATATATTATATTATATAATATATATATATATAATATATATAGATATATGATACTATATATATACTATATATATGTATATATGTATATATATATATAGTATATTATATATAGTATAGTATATAATTATAATATAGTTCTATAAGTATTATATATACGTAGTATATATAATATATATATATATATATAGTATATATTATATATATAGATAGTATATATATATATATCTTTCAGAAAAAACTACATTCATGAAAGCTGATTTTGAAAAGGTAAGTATAATACATAGTTAAAATTTCGTATATACATTATATACATTAAACTTATAGAAAAAGCGTTAATAGAATGACTATAAAAAATCTGTACAAAATTCTGAAAATTTTTAATTATCAAAAAGCTCTTTTATTAAAAGAGATACATATTTTAAAGAGATATATAAGAATAGTTGAGACGAGAATCAAAAGACAGATGCAAAAAAAAAAAAAAAAAAAAATACATTGAAAAGTAAAAAAAAATGTTCATAATAGATAAAATAAATTGATCCACTTTCAGTTTGAAAATCGATTGAAAAAGATACATTAAAAAAGTAAAAAAAGAGATCGATGATAAAAAGATACACTTGTGGAAAAAGATACGTTAAAAAGTACAAAAAAAAGAGATCGATGATAAAAAGATACACTTGAAAAAGATAAAAAAGTAGAAAAAAGTTCGATGATAAAAAGATACACTTGAAAAAGATACCTTAAAAAAGTAGAAAAAAGTTCGATGATAAAAAGATACACTTGAAAAAGATACCTTAAAAAAGTAGAAAAAAGTTCGATAACAAAAAGTTACACTTGAAAAAGATACCTTAAAAAAGTAGAAAAAAGTTCGATAACAAAAAGATACACTTGAAAAAGATACCTTAAAAAAGTAGAAAAAAAAGTTCGATAATAAAAAGATACATTTTAAATTTGGAAATGTTTACCTGTATCGGTGACAGCGAGACTTTGTGTCGAGCCATTTAGATCACCCGCTGAAAAAAAAGACAATACAAAAAAATTATCAGATACACATTTTCACATAAAAGTTTTTGGGGTTAAATTTTCGAGATAATGGGGGGAAAGGTTTGGAAAAATAAGGAAAAGGGGGAGTATTTAGAATTATATAGATGAGAAATTAGTATTAGATAGAGAAACTGGAATTAGATCGAGGAGCTGCTAATTCAAATTAATGCTTTATATAATCTATGCTAATAAATAGATAGGCTGATACTTGCACATATATTTTTTTATATTTATTATTTAGTTATCTAATTATTTATTTATTTATTTATTGAATTTTTGTTTAATTTTTATATAGTTATTTATTAAAAGTTTCGTTCAATTTTAACGTTCTATTTTTATAGATTTCAATAAGTATTATTTTTAAATCTAAAAATTTTCACCAATTTTGCCTTATTTTTTAATCATTCCCCCAATTTTTCCACTTTTCTATAAAGAATGCTCCAATTTTACGTTGCATTTTTATTATTTACCACAGTTTTACCTTGTGACTTTAAAGCTTACCCAAATTTTACCTTGTACCTTTAAGGTTTACCTCAATTTTATTTTACACCTTTAAAGCTTACCCGAATTTTACCTTGTACCTTTATAATTTTCCCAAATTTTACCTTGTACCTTTATAATTTTCCCAAATTTTACCTTGTACCTTTATAGTTAACCTTAATTTTACCTTGTACATTTAAGGTTTACCCCAATTTTATTTTGCATCTTTAAAGCTTACCCCAATTTTACCTTGTACCTTTAAAGTTTATCCCCAATTTTAAAATGTACATTTAAAGTTTACCCCAATTTTACCTTGTATTTTTAAAGTTTACCTCAATTTCACCTTGTATCTCTAAAGATTCCTCCCAATTTACCTCACATCTCTAATCTTTTCCAAAACTTTTCTCCAAATTTATTATTTATGCCTAAAGATTTCCTCAATTTTACCTTGTAATTCTAAATGTTCCCCCAATTTTACTTTGCATAGCTTAAGATCCTCATTTATACCATTTATCTCTAACTATTACCCCAACTTTACTTAACATTTCTCCAAAGATTCACCAAATTTTATATCTTAATTTTATAATATATTTTTAAAATTTCCCTCATTTTTAACCTGTCTTTCAAGAAATCCTCATAATTTTATTTAATTTTCAGGAATCTCCCAATTTTATATCCTATCTCTACAGTTACTCAAAGTTGGTCAAAATAAAGATCTCCCCCAACCATTTCCGGTTTTTTTATATATATTACCTCATTCAAATCATTTCTACTTTTCTTTGATGAAAGATTTTGAAATCTGACAAAGGATTTGTCAAGACTTTATATCAATTTGAAAATCAGGAACCAAAAATCTGACCTAAGGGTGTTCTAAGATTTTCAATCATATTTGTATTTAGTGATATCTAGAAATTATTCAGCGATTTTCATTTATCGGATATATAGTAGTATAATATCAGTATATTATATATATTACTATATTATATATATTATATTATTATATATTATATATATAAATAATATAATATATATAGGTAAGGAGGTATATATATATAGTATATATAATATATTATATATAAATATATTATTGTATATTATATTATAGTATTACATATATATATTATAGTAGTATATTATATTAGTATATTATATTAGTAATTAATAGTATAATAGTATTCAATATATATATATATATAAATAGTATATATATATATATAGATATATAATATATATATAGTATATAGTTATATAGTATATATATATATATAGTATATATATTTATATATATATATATATATCGTTATATAACTCCCTAGATAGTGAGGGGTACTAATGTACATGTAAACGTACGCAATAGGACTAAACCTAAACACTATAAATATGATATTATATAATTATAGTGATATATATATATATATATCAGTATGTATATATATATAAATAAATATAGTTATATAGTATATAATAATTATAGTATATATTATGATATATAATTATAATATATATAGTTATTATATATATATAGTATATTATATATATTTATATAGATGAATAGTATATATATATATATTATATATATATATATATAAATAAATATTCTCCTCCTACCCTAAATATAAAAAACACTTTCCCATTTAAATTAATTATCTAAAGAATCTTTTAATTTTATATGGTATATTCTGTCAAAAATTCCCACCAAAGTATCTAAAAGGAATCCCTAGTATATATTACCGATATCAAAAATTATATATATATCTATCTAAAAGGAATTATATACTATAACTTCAAATATCTCCCAAAAAAATATTATGATATAGATTATTCCCTTACTAAAAGGAATCCATATATATTATAATTATACTAGTATATAATATATATATATATATATAGTATATATTATATATATTATAGATATATATAGTATATATATATAATATATATTATATTGATATATATATATATATATATATATATTAGTAGTATATTATATATTACAAGTTTTTCGCTCCATATAAAGACAAATCTGCTAGTTATACCATTTATCCAAAGACATTCGAAAAGTTTACCAATCAATAGCTACGTTTCTGCGCCATTTTTGGATTAGTATAGATGAATATGTATGACTGATATGGCTTTCAATGATTAGTGAAGCTCTTAGGGATAATCGCTCAATTATTGAAACTTATTTGGATAAATTTTTGTTTTATGAAAGAATTCCAGTAGTAAACGTTCGTGTTTGTGAGCAACGGATATACTCTGGAGTAATAGTGAGTCAAAGGTACTTGTAGATTTGACGTCATTGGGCAAAGTCATTATTACATCATTGTTTCATAAAATGGCTTAAAAACATAACATGAGTTGGCATTGTATGACATAAGATGAGTCATAGAAAAACAACTACATATAGTCGTATGTAGAAGAGGAGCGTTTTATCCTAATCTGACGTCATTGTTCTTAATCATCATGACACCATTATTTTCGTCATTTGATTTAAAAAGATATAAACTCATACGATGACATACGATGAGTCAGCAAAAAAAACAACTATTTATAGTCGTCTGTAGAGGATGAACGATTTATTCTAAGGTGACGTCATTAAAATAATATGGTTTAAAAACATGCTAACTCATGATTTGGTATTGGATGACATACGATGAGTCAACAGGAAAACAAATGTACATAGTCCTCTGCAGAGGACAAGCGATTTATCTTAAAATGATGTTATTGCTCAAAGTCATCTTGACGTAATTACTTTTATAACATAGTTTAAAAAGGTGTTAACTCATCCTTAGGAATTTGATGTACCAAAATGTGTTCGCACAAATACAATTAATATCTATCAATTCTCACAATTACACAATTGACTGTAATTAATATCAACTATATATCCCCCCCTTATTAAATAATCTCCAGAACTATCCCCTTTAAACTCAAAACAATATGAACCATAAAAATCGCACGAGAAACATTTCAGATTTTTTTTAGAGATTTTTTAAGCCATTTTTTGGCGATATATTTAGAGATTTATTACCAGTTGCCGCCAGTAATTACTGTCAAATGAGTTGCTATTTATGAGCGAATTTACACCAATTTTTCGAATAAAGGAGCTAAAATGAAGTCGCCAGAAAGTCTCGAGAAAGTAGCTAAATGGAATAAGATTCGTCTCAAGAATTTTAAATGTTTTATTATTATTATTATTATTATTATTATTATTATTATTATTATTATTATTATTATTATTATTATTATTATATTATTATTATTATCATTATTATTATTATTATTATTATTATTATTATTATTATTATTATTATTATTATTATTATTATTATTATTATTATTATTATTATTATTATTATTATTATTATTATTATTATTATTATTATTATTATTTATTAGATAGCAATAATTGCAATAAAAATAATTTATTTTGCCTGGTGGTAAAACCATTGACTTAATTTGCACTGTTCATGTCACTGCTGCTGCTGCTCTTATTATAAAAAGGAAAGCATTGTGACATTTTAGGTGTTCCATATGCTTTATCTTTATATATATATATATATATATTGGTTATAACGTTTTATATAAATTGAAGAAAGAGAATTTAGAGTCCATTAATATATATATATATATATGTTGAAGAGTACGTCATCATGACTGGATTACACATCGTCGTTATGCAGAAGAGTTGGTACCTCCGAAGGCTATATCTAAGATTGTATGGTTCATATCATTGTATTCTATTTCACCTTTTTATTAGACTTATTTGCTATTCCAATCTAGTAATGGACTTGTGTTATAATGTGTTTGTACATATTAAATGGTGTTTGTAACTAAAGTATTCGTAACCCCTTCTATGTTATTTAGCGATTGGGTATGCAAAGTGAACTACGATATTTGGACTTCTAGCAATATATATATATATATATATATATATATATATATAATATGTACACAGAATATTTATATAAATTAGTATTATATACATGTTATTTTATTATTACATATATATCTTTTATTAGAAATATATATATATATATATATATATATATATATATATATATATATATATATATATATATATATTTTGTTGATAATTATGATTATACACAGATATATATATATATATATATATAATCATAGTAT
>JABUQX010023212.1:10000-15000 GCA_015478945.1 Trachelipus rathkii | reverse complement strand
CGGGACAGATCTGCATCGGCGGTATGACCACAATAGATGAACGCCGCTTCGTCCGGATGATGCCCCCTTCTGACCCCGATTCTCACAATATATATATATATATCATGGTATATATATATATATATATATAAGATCTGGTTATATAGTTATATGAGTATATATATATATATATATATATATATATATATTTGCTGTATATATATATGATATAGCAGAGTAGCAGTATATTATGTTATATATATATATATATATAGTTATATATATTATTATTTTTGTTTATATAGTTACATATATATATATATATATATATATATATAAGTTATTGTATATTATTGGTTATATATTATTATAAAAAGTTATTATATATATATATTATATATATATATATATATATATATATATATATATATATATATATATATATATATATATATATATATATATATATTTTTTTTATTATTAAGTTATATAAAGAATATAAGAGGAATATCTTATATTATTGTTGTTATATATATATATAGTTGCTATATATATATATATATATATAAATATATATTATTATGTTACATATTATATATTATATATTAAAGCTTTTTATTTTGGATGTCATTTTTGTATTTTTATTTTTAAAAAAATTTTAATAATTTTATCTAGTCAATTTTAAAAGAATTTTTCCCATTTATGAATCAAAGAAATTTCCTGTAATTAAAAAATTTCAGTTAAAGAATATCATGAAAAGAAAATTAAAAAAAAAAAATTCAAAAAATTTCATAATCAAAAAAATTCCATTGTCAAAAAAATTTCATGGTAAAAAAAATTTCATGATAAAAAAAAATTGACGATAATAAAATTTCATGATAAAAAAAGTTTCATGATTAAAAAAATTTCATGATCAAAAAATTTCAGGATAAAAAAGTTTCATGTTCAAAAACTTTCATGCTAAAAATGTTTCTTGATCAAAAAATTTCTTTATCAAAAAATTTCATGATTATAAAATTTCTGTCAAAAAAATATCTTTGCCAACAAATTTCATAAAGTCTAAAAATTTCATTAGAAAAAATAAGTCCAATTTTACTACGTATTCTTATAAACTTTTAAGATCTTTTCACCATCCATTTCTCTAAAATTTTTGCTTACCCAGCATTTTCTCTTCTGTCATAGTCGTAACTAAGATGGGAGTAAGGGGACCATGGCCCTCCTCCTCCCCCCGAAAATTCTCTATATATGTCAATGGTGATTGGACCCCCCTTTGCTTTGATGGGGGAGGGGGAAATAAATTATATTTTCTCTTCTGTGTCACCGTTGTCATGAAGGATTCATTTAGATGAAGGCCATAGGCTTAAATAACTATAATGGAGCCCAGGGGGCTATGATCCCCTCCCAGAAATATTCCCTATATACGTCAAAGGTGATCTGACCCCTTTTGTTTGGGTGGGTGGGGTGGAAATAAATAATACATTATTTTTTCCTACTTTGTATAATAATTCGAAATCATTATTATACAAATCTTAAATAGGGGCAAAACGCCCCTGCGGTCCCCGAAGTTTTTATCAAGTCAAGCTATTTACAATATATTAATAATGTTCTTTTTCAGTTAAGATTTTGTCATTATTATTATTATTATTATTATTATTATTATTATTATTATTATTATTATTATTATTATTATTATTATTATTATTATTATTATTATTATTATTATTATTATTATTATTATTATTATTATTATTATTATTATTATTATTATTATTATTATTATCCTAAATATATACTCCCCTTATTGATCTTTGTGTTCAATAGCATATGAAGAAAAAGAGATACACAAAGCTGCCATTGATTCCTAAGTCAGTATAAATCAAGGCTGTCAGGGTTGTCTTTTAAAATAATCTATTCTAGGGCCTAGGCCCTTTTTCGATGCACGGTTTTTTGAAAGGATGCAAGACAAAGTAAGCGAGGTAAAAAAGAATTGAAAAAGGCTCCAGATTTTACAAGTAGTGTACGTGTAGTGCGTGCAGTGATTACATGTAATGAGTACATGTAATGAGTACATTAAATAACCAAGACGAAGAAGCCCACTTGACATTTAAGATGTCGTCGGGAATTTTTTTTTTAATAAATTCGGATTTTGAGGCTTTGAAAACACCGCCATCTTATTTCTGCCATACAGATCGGTGTTTGAGATGAATAGAAGAATGTATTTCGAGTCATCGGAAATATGTTGATAGGTGATGAAGAAACATATAGGTCTTTATCGAAATTTAAAATGAGGAAAGATGATTAAACTAAACATTAAGAAACATCGTTATTAATGGATTTAATAAATAAACGACAGCTAACTACAACAGCTGCTATAAGAAATCAGAGATAGTTAGTATCCTAAAATAGGAAGGTTAGTAATCAAAGTTTTTGCGCAATTCTCCATCGAAGGTTTTAGATATGTATAGAGCCACAGCAAAAGATTTATTAAAAGAGGATAGGACCAATAGTCATCGAGAAGCTAAAAGTGATCATCAGTGGAGATTTCTCTACTAAAACAATGGTAATCTTATATAAGTTATTTCATATCTTCCTGTTCGATAACTTTGAATTGCCAAATTTTTTTAAAGCTCATAAGTTAGATGACTCTAAACGGTTTTCCCTTCTTTAGACACAAGCTGAATTAACTTCCTTTTCCATCACAAGGAAGAGGTAGCAGCTGGTGGGTGCAAACGTAATAGTTTAACACATACATACATACATACATACATACATACATACATACATACATACATACATACATACATACATACATACATACATACATACATACATACATACATACATACATACATACATACATACATACATACATACATACATACATACATACATACATACATACATACATATTAACTTACCCATTAAAAGAGCGAGCACTCTCATGTTCCTGCTCGTCGAACGGGGCTGTATCCGTGAACACTTTTGGAGGTACCAAAGCCTTTCTGCGGTTAAGGGCTGACGCCGGGGGTCCATGTTCCTCCCCATTCTCAGTATCGGAATGATGTTCAGGAAATTCGTCACCACATTTTTGGGAGTGGCTTAGAGAGGTTTCTAGTTGTTGTCCTTTTTTCAAGAAGGAGTGTTCGCTTTCCTGTAAAAAAATGAAGATAAATAAATAAATAAATAAAAATATTAAAAATATGTATTATTAGTATTTTCTACTACTACTACTACTACTACTACTACTACTACTACTACTACTACTACTACTACTACTACTACTACTACTACTACTACTACTTAAGCAATAGTTCTTATATAATTTTAAATGGAAAGACGAATATTGGATTAATGCAGGCGAAATTTCTGCATAAATTCAAAGAAATTTGAAGAGCATTAATGGCGACTTAACCTAACCTAACCTATCATTCTAACCTGAGCTAACCTAGCATCCTAACTTAATCTAACCTAAACTAAGCTGACCTAATCTAGCCTAACCTAACTTAAACTAACCTAACCTATCATCCTAACCTGAGCTAACCTAGCATCCTAACTTAATCTAACCTAACCTGAGCTGACCTAACCTAACGTAACGTAACCTAACCTAACATCCTAGCTTAATCTAACCTAGCCTAAGCTAAGATTAGTTAACCTAAAAGTTTGTAAAACTTATCATAATATAGAGTCACTTTACAGTAAGAGAGAAGTTTGCTAGAAAAGATTAGGTAACTTAAAATAGACATTTATATTGGTAGACATTATATATATATATATATATATATATATATATATAAATTTATATATATATATATATATATATATATATATATATATATATATATATATATATATATATATATATATATATATATATATATATATATTCCAGCCAACTCCGTTCTATGGAATTCTCTTCCATCTACTGTGTTTTCTGCTGAATTTAATCTCCCTCACCTTAAGGCCTTCGTCTGTGCTCATCTGCGAAATTTGTCTTCAGATAAAGCGTTTAACACCCCCTCCTTGAATAGGGCTCCGCCTATGAGTGGTACTGGCAAATGTAAAAGTTAATATTGGATAAACATTCTATGTATAGGTCAAGAAGGAATGGATCAAGCACCAAAATAGCGTCCGGTAGGTCAGCGGTAGAACACTCGCCAACTAAGCGAGAGACCCCGGTTGGCCACTGGTCGGTCGTGTGAGTGTGGGCTATTCTTTTCTTGGCTTCATCTTATTCAAACTTAAAAATTGAGCATACCCCCTCCTAGATTAGGGCTCAGCCCGTGAGCGATGGTGTTAACTGTAAAAAAAAAATGTAGTTGTCAGTGAATAAAATATTCTGCGAATCTTCGTTACACAGTACAAACTATGACAACAGATTCATAGGATAAGATGGAGTTACTAGATATAAATAAATTGAAGCTAAAATATATAAAGTTACCACTATAGAAGAAATAGGTAAGAAAGTTATTAAAAAAAAATTTCTTTAATTTAAAAATCAAATTAATATTTTCCAAAGATCTACTTAACATTTCATAATTAATTTAAATTTTATTCTTTTTGAATTGTTAATTAGCGATTTCTTAATTACTACAAAATTAGAACAAAATTAACTTTCTGTTCTGTTAAATTAAATTATATATGGAATTATGATGAAGCAGCTGAATATGTGAACAATGTTCTTGTTTTTAATTATATATTAGTAAACAACCGGAGGAGCAACATAGCTACGAAAACATGTTCCTTTAATTAAATAACTTTTCCATAAAAATAGTAAATTAGGCTTATATATATATATATATATATATATATATATATATATATATATATATATATAATATAAACTCTAATTTGTTTTTTTAAATCATAATAATATATAATAATATAATATATATATATATAATAATATATATATAATATAATATAATATATATATATATATATATATATAATATATATACATATATAATATGTATATATATATAATATATAATAATATATATATAATATATATATATATATAT